>BQNB010003029.1:74732-118684 GCA_026074375.1 Tanacetum coccineum
AATTAGACACTTGTTTGACGTAAACCTTAATTTATTTGGTGACCGTTTATGTTGAATGATTATTTCTAGTCTACGCGATTTAGCTTAAAAGTCAAATTAAAAGTAAACGCATATTGGACTAAAATAAATAATGATCATTAATAGAGTCGGACAATGACATAAAAATGAGAAATGTTACATCTGGGAGTTTAAGACGATAGGCGATGGTTCCTACTTTAGCAATGATCTTAAAAGGTCCAATATAACGAGGGTTCAGCTTTCCCCATTTGCCTAAAATTTATCACTCCCTTCCATGGTGATACTTTCAACATGACCTTATCTCCTACTTGAAACTCAAGAGGTTTTCGTCTTACATCGGCATAACTCTTTTGATGATCACGGGCGGCTTGGATACGACTCTTGATTTGAACTATTTTCTCGGTCGTCTCGTGGATGATCTCTAGGCCAGTGAGCTGACTATCTCCAACTTCAGCCCAGCAGATAGGTGATCGACACTTGCGCCCATATAACACCTTAAATTGAGCAGCCTTAATGCTGGTATAGTAACTGTTGTTATACGAAAATTCTACCAATGGTAAGTGTCTATCCCAACCTTTTCCAAAGTCGAGTACACAGGCACGTAACATGTCCTCCAATGTCTGAATGGTCCTCTCACTCTGACCATCGGTCTCTGGGTGGTAAGCGGTGCTCATATCCAATTGAGTACCCAATGCTTTATTTAGAGACTCCCAAAAATGTGAAGTAAATTTCCCATCACGGTCAGAAATGATGGAAACTGGCACTCCATGCTTTGAGACTACTTCCTTCAAGTATTGTCTCATCAACTTCTCTAACGTGTCATCCTCTTGCATAGGCAAGAAATGTGCAGACTTAGTGAGACGATCAATGATTACCCAAATCGTATCTTGACCAGTTGCCGTCTTTGGCAATTTAGTCACAAAGTCCATTGTTATATTCTCCCATTTCCATTATGGGATCTCTGGTTGAACCAACAAACCAGACGGTTTCTGATACTCTATCTTAACCTTGGCACATGTTAAACACTTGCTGACATAGGTGGCAATTTCTGCTTTCATGTTGGGCCACCAATACAGCTTCTTAAGGTCTTGGTACATCTTGTCTGATCCAGGATGGATGGAATACTTTGACTTATGGGATTCATGCATAATTAAAGCTCTCAAATCTCCAAAACGCAGAATCCAACTTCGATTGTTCAAACATAACGTTCCGTCAGCACGAGGTTCTAGCTTGTTAATCATGCCATGCAAATCTTCGTTGATGAAGTTCTCTTCTTTTCTGGCTTCCGATTGAGCACTCAAAATCTGCTTAGGAAGGTCCAAACTAATAGTCATAACTAAGGCTCGAACTCGTAGCGGCTTGCTTCTCTCCTTTCGGCTCAGGGCATCAGCCACCACATTCGCCTTCCCTGGGTGATATCGAATCTCACAGTCGTAGTCGCTCAACAACTCTAACCACCGTCGTTGTCTCATGTTCAACTCTTTCTGATCGAGAATGTGCTGCAGACTCTTATGATCAGTGAACACAACGCACTTTGTACCATACAGATAGTGTCTCCACATCTTTAAGGCAAACACTACTGCACCAAGCTCTAGGTCGTGTGTGGTATAGTTCTTCTCGTGAACCTTGAGTTGGCGGGATGCGTAAGCTATGACCTTCTCCCTTTGCATCAAAACCATGCCCAACCCTTTATGCGAGGCATCGCAATATACCACGAAGTTCTCACTTCCCTCCGGTAAGGCCAATATTGGCGCACTATAGAATTTCTGCTGAAATACAGCTTCTACCTTTTCTCCTCAATCAAACTTTATGCTTTTCTGAGTCAACTTCGTCATAGGCCTAGCGATCTTCGAAAACCCTTTGATAAATCATCGGTAGTAACCGGTCAAGCCTAGAAACTGACGAATCTCGGTTGGTGTCTTGGGTGACGCCCAATCCTTGATAGACTCAATCTTAGTGGGATCAACGTGAATGCCTTCGCTATGAATCACATGACCAAGAAATTGTACCTTCGACAACCAAAATTCACACTTTGAAAACTTGGCGTACAATTTCTCCTCCTTCAACAACTTTAAAATCAACCTAAGGTGTCCTTCATGCTCCTTTATGCTCTTGGAGTAAATCAAAATGTCGTCGATAAACACGATCATGAATCTATCCAGATACGGTTTGCACACCCTATTTATCATATCCATGAATATTGCTGGTGCGTTAGTCAAACCAAACGGCATTACTTGGAACTCGTAGTGACCATAGCGAGTCCTAAATTCCGTTTTGGGAATGTCTTCCTCTCGAACTCTGAGTTGGTGATAACCAGATCTCAGGTCGATCTTAGAGTAGACTCTTGATCCTTGCAATTGATCAAACAAATCATCGATTCTCGAAAGTGGGTATCGGTTCTTCACGGTAAGTTTGTTTAGTTTACGGTAGTCGATACACATTCAGAGTGATCCGTCTTTCTTCTTGACAAACAAAACCAAAGCTCCCAAGGGTGAGGAACTGGGTCTTATAAATCATTTGTCAGAAAGTTCTTGCAACTGAGTGGATAACTCATGCATTTCGGCTGGTGTTAATCGATACGGGGTTCGTGTTACAGGTGAAACACCAGGGACTAAGTCGATTTGAAATTCAACTTGTCAAGCATGTGGTAATTCAGGCAGATCGTCTGGAAAGACCTCCGGAAATTCCCGTATGATCGACACGTCCTCAAGTTACTTCTCCTCTGACTTATCCTCATCCTTCTTGGATGTAACTTGTGTTAGGTAGACCTGACATCCCTTCTGAATATACTTCTGGGTTTTTGTACACGATATAATGTTCAGCTTACTTCCGTTGCCATAATCGTCACCTCGATTATCGAATCCATCCGTCTCCATAATGTATACGACGACCTTCTCAAATACACCAACGATCAACGCGTGGTATTTCGCCAACTAATCCATACCGATGATGACGTCGAAACTACCAAGTTCTACGGGCATTAGTTCTATGTCGAACGGATGACCTAATAATCCTAACGTGCAACCTATAAGAACAACATTTGTTTATGAAATTCTTCCATCGGCAAGTTCTACGGCATAACTAATGTCTAAAGTAAGCTCTAAAGGTAGACGACACAAAACTTTTATCGACGCCCGAATCGAATAACATGGAAGCATAACAGTTATTGAGAAGAAACGTACCTGTAACAACGTTGGAATCAGGGTTTGTTCGTCCTCTACCAATGGCGTAAGCCTTTACCTGTATCCTTATTTACCTCCATCAGGGTTTCCAGTCTGTTTCCACTCTATATCTTGTCTGGTTTTACCCAACGGTTTCTGATTCCTCAACTTAGGACAATCCTTCCTAAAATTTCCCGGTCTTCCACACTCGTAACAAACAATACCCTGTTGGTTTCCAACTGGAGCTCTTTGAGTGTTTAGGGCAATAGCCGCCGTACAATCCCTAGTCAAGTGTCCAACCTTCTTACAGTTATTGCACTTCACTGTACATGGCCCTACATGGTGGTATTTTCACTTGTTGTAGAGTGGGTGAGGTCCAGCATACCTTCTCCTCTCATTGTTCCTAGCAGTGTAAGCTCTCGCCACATTTTGTCCACTAATATTTTGTCTCTTGAATGGCGGTTGTTGTCCACGGATATCCCTTGGGTTACTTTCCATCCTCCTCTTATTCTCGGAACTCTTTGCAGCATAACCCTAGAGCTTTTTGTCCATCAATTGGTTAGCAATGCGTACGGCATCTTGGAATCTAGCTGGGTTATAGCAATCACATTTCTGGAAATTGTGTCCGATAGCCTCCAATAAACTCTCCACCTATCCGTCTTCGTTAGGACCATTCTAGTACAACAACAAAATCAAATCTTGAAACCATTTGATGTAGACAAAGCAAGTCGTTAACCTTTCACCGTCAGATTCCACAAATCAGTTTTCCAATTTCAGAATCTCGGTTCCTTGACAATACAACCTCCGTATCACTTTAATAAGTTCTGCCCAACTCAGGCATAGGCGGCCTCGATTCCTAATTATTCACTTGGGGAGTTCACAATTCAAAGCACTGTTCAGAAGCGTGCACGAAGCATACTTCACTTGGTACTTCTCTGGACAGTTGCTAATGTGGAAAACTGTTTCCATCTTCTCGAACCAACGATTCAATCCGACAACTCCTTCTGTTCCATTAAATTTAAGTGGCTGGCACTTCAGGAAGTCTTGATATGTGCACTCTCTAGCAGGCATAAATCCACTAAAGTTATAGCCATATTCTCCTCCGTTCCCATTACCATTTCTATTTCCTCCATTTCCATTTCCTCCATCTTCGTTTCCTCCATTTCCATTTTCTCTATCTCCATTTCCTCCATTTCCATTTCCTCATACTTCTTCTTGTTCGACCTCATCTCCCATAAGGGGTTTAAGTTTTCTAACAACGTCGCGCACTCTCAATGCTTCTGCCATCCGTCGATTGCTTCTCGTGTCCTTAACGCTCCAGATCGCGTGTTAGGCATCTTCCTACAACATATCAACTTAACACTCGGTGAGATTCCTAGGTGATGCGAGATCACTAACGGGGTTAAATAAAATTTGCGATTACTTCACATAGAAAATACATGATCAAAAATATATTCATGGAAACCCCATAACGCATGATGCAAAAAGCATAAGTAAATCAAATTACGGCATCATATCATAGATAAATATCAATTTCATATCATCGATCATTAGTGATTACATCACATTGGTTTCAAAATACAGAAAATACGAGTTTCTAACACTACGGTCATCACTAAACGCTACTGGTCAATACTGCAACACTAATGAACATATCTAAGGACGGTAGCCCATGTGCTTCCTAGCACACGCCTCAAATCTGCCAACTCTCACTCGGTCATAAAATCGAAACTGTCGTATCTGCCTCAGCTCTCTCTACATACGTGCCATGCCGCGCTGGAGTCGGTCAACTCTCTGACTCTCAACACTCGCGGTGCCTCTAAGCCTCCTGTTATCCCTCTCCAACTCAGCAACTCTCTTAGTCAAAACAGTGACTGCCGACTCAGCCCCAACAATCCTACGTCCCTGCTCCCTCTGAACTCCCTCAATGGCCTGTATACGATGGACTAGGATAGCCTCGGTGTGATCATGGAACCTCTGAACCAAATCTCCTAATGTCTCATACGTAACCTCTACTGCTCCCTCCTGAGCAGGCTCAGGGGTATCCTCTGGCATCACAGGATGCGTAACCCTCTTAACTCTGACCTCAACCAGGCCCCTCGTACCCGTCTCACTCTCCTCTCGATCAACAGCCTCAACTACAACTCTAGCATCAATCCCTCTATCTCTAAGAGCATCCGCATAAGCGAAACACTCGTCAATCTCTGCCTGAATCTCGGGGTCAATCTCAATCCCGTCGCTCCTCACAACATCAACATCCATCTCTAAATCAGCCCCTCTAGACCTAGACGGCTCAGAACTCTCATCCTCAAAGTCAACTCCCAATCTAACCTCTCTGGGTACATATGGCTCAAAACTATCCTCCAAATAATCCTCTAGATCCGTAGCTGTCTCAGGAATCCTAATCCTCTTAGGTGATGGTAAAAGATCAGCACAAGCATAAGACAATTCTCTAGGTATAGGAAAAAATAACGGTACAGATGCAACAGGCAATCTACTCCTCTTGCGAGAATAGCTCGCAGAAGAAGAATCATGAGATGGTCTCTCGGAAATAGTAGATGAATGATGAACACTCGGGACTAAAGAACATAATCGAAGAATAGATCTCGTACCCGATGGTGATGCTGACAATGAATGATCAAAAGATGAACGACTGGATGCAGAATCAGATAAAGCATCTATAGAAGAATCAGAATAAGTCTCTGACGATGAACTCGATGATGAATCATCCAAAGAAAAATGACCCGAAGAAGAATAATCAACTGAATGTCTCACAGCAAGTCGATGAGTGGGTAACGGTTCAACCCTCTTACTTGAGGTCATCATGTGTACCGGCCCATTAAGATGGTAGCGGTACGGTCGACCATGAGGAATAGGCTGTCCCGGTGCAAGAACCATAACTCGACGTCGAAGTGCACCAGATGTTGTAGGTGACCTCTGAGTAGAAAGGGTAGTCTCAGTGAATGGTGTATCATGGGTGGGTGATGGTGGTGTCTCTGGTATATCTCTGTCTGTGGTGTCGTCAACCGATGATAAAAATGGTGATATAGCTGGTAATGGTGGTATATGGTCTGATGATGGATCCTCAGATGGATCAAACTCTGAATCAGATGCATGTGAGTAATCAGGAGACGCTGGTGTATAATCTAGGGATGGTGGTATGGTAGGTTCTATGATAGGTATCTCTATGGGTATCACTGTGGTATCAGTCTGAGTAGTGGGTGGAGTAATCACTGGTGTGGTGTCGAGAATAGTGGTAGGGATAATACCGAACAAGATAACTCGTCCAGCAGGTGTCCCCACGCTATCCTCTGATGAATCCAAAGAAACTGAGATAACTAAAATAGCCATGACATGCACAAGCAAAATTTTATATAAATATCCTTTATATCAACCATGCATGATGCGGGAAAAATAAACAAATAGGTGAATGAACGAATGAAATGAATGAATAGACCATCGAATGCAGTACCGCGAAATGAAATGCAATATAATTATAGTGATAATAATTATACTTAGTATTTAATTACATAGTATTTAATTATGTATACGTACTATGTAAAAATCACGTAAGGTACATAATCACGTAGGATCACATACTGGTTATAGTCCAGACCTAGTTTATACTACCTGGTTCTCTATAACCTTGACTCTTGATACCAATCTGTCACACCCCCAAATAGGGTCCCTTCCGATTTGGCGTCCGGGGACGTGACGTCCATGTCTATTTTGAGTACAAAGCATAAAGAACGACCTTTAAGGGTACATTTAAAAAATAAACACCGTTGCATAAATTTAAAATATTAATAAGTTTACATCAATCAAATTTTAAAGATTCAAAAGACAACATGCGGAAGCTTAAATAAGTTCAACAACGGCATTTAAGATATTCATAGATAAAATCGGGAAAACTGGTTCGGCAATAGGCTTCATATAGTTCAAGAAACGACATCCATGTTAAGCACCTGAGAAAAACATGCTTAAAACGTCAACATAAAGTTGGTGAATTCATAGGTTTAGTTCAAACGATGTTATATAGTGGACCACAAGATATCAAAACGTATGCGACAGTTATAACAATTACAACTTCACATAAAAAGGTATTTACGTTGCACTAAGCTCATGACACTGAAGCTAATAGAGAAGATAGCATGTACATTGCTATAAGTATTTGCTTGCCCTTACAGGTGTCCGACCAAAGACCACCTAACCAGTTTCGACATGACATATATCCGTTTAATCGGGAGCCCCGTGGGTAGTGAGCGCTACTAACCCGGATAGGGATGATTAGTCCCAATAGATCTATTTATTCACTCGCGCTCCCTCAACCGGTCCTTCGGTCAAGAAATTGACAGTTCATGATAGTTCGGGCAATTGAGGTCTAAACGCTACTTAGGCAATACGTAAATAGGGAAATCTCACGTATAGTACTTGTGTCTAGTTTTAAAAACAAGCAATGTTTCTCACCCCAAGTTATAAAACATTTATTCAAAACGAGTAAAAGAAAGCTGGGCAATAGACTCACCTTTGAATTTAGTGAATTGAGGTAGTGAATAGTCTAGAAATAATTCACTCGGTAACGAACGACGATATACGAAAGCAACCTATGAAATGGACGTTTGATTTAATATCAGATTTAGAAGTGAATTTATTGAAAAATGAATAGGTGTATACTAAGTGTACTTTTGTTAATAATATATACGTAAAAATTAACGTTTTGTGATCGTGTTGTAATAAAATGTTTCCATAAGAAAATTGGTATAAATAATTGTATTTTAAATATTACATAGTATATTAAACGTCTAAGAAAAAATATATATTTTTTATATTTATATATATATATTGTTCGTCACTTAATTTAATTTCTCGTATATCACTGTTGACCGTGATACAATTTTCTAGTAATTACTAAGTATAGTAATTTATAAAAATTTCGGCATGACCCGTTCGTGTTTACACGTTTTCCAAAGTCGTAGACTTTATTTAAAACCATTTTCAAATCACTTTCAATCCACTTTTCATAATTACAAACTATACATCATCAAATCTAAAATATATATTCAACGTCCAACGTTTAAAAAAAAATTAAACGTAACGCATCAAAATCTAAAATGACATTAAATAACTATTCGCAACTTATCCAATTAAGCTACACCGAGCTTTACCCTTGATGTTTGTATTTATTTGTGCCTTGGCCCTAAGTCCCGAAAATGTAGTTACTTATCCCATTTTAATCCGATAATCAAAGTATTAATCAATAAACCCATGACCTAAAATTAAGCTAACAATACGCTATCAATAAGCCAAGTAAAATAAGCCGAACCATATAAGCTCAAAAAAAAACTCCATGGTTTGTGGGTTCTTGTATGTGGGACGCGGCCTTATAAGCCCTAATACAGTATATTTGATCTTATTTATAAGATCAATTAAGTTTAGTCGTTTGTCCTTTTCAAACTGAGCTAGAAATAAGCTAATGAAATATAGAGACAAACCAAAAAAAGACTAAACAAATATTTCTTCTTCCTTTTTCTAGTTTGACCGAACCAATATAACCCTAATAAGCTCAGATAATCGAAAAAAAGCTTTTCCAAAAACTTATTACAATAACTAATATAAAATAAGCTATAGCATACTATTTACTATTACACGAAAATAACCATATCACAAACTAAGTATTTTCTATAAATCTATATATATTTTTCGAACCATATATACACCCTTTTAGGGTTTATGTAGTTTTAAAATCTTGTTTTCACAAAATAAGTTGTACAACTAGCATGTATGCATCAAGATGATAAGGAAAGTACAAGTTATTTAAGAATTTGAAGACTTACAAAGTTGGAAGGTTTTTAGAAGGAAGAATGAGATTAGGGAAAAAGAAGGAGGAAAGGGGGGGGGGAAAGAAGGAAAAAAGGAGGAGAAAGGAAAAAGTAGAAGAAGAGGATAAGAGGGGAATAGGGGAGGGAAGAAAAAAAAAGGGGAAAAAGGGGAGAAGGAGAAAGAGGGGAGGGGGGAAGGAGGGAATAGAGGGGGAGGAAGTGGAAGAAGACGAAAGATAGAAAAAGGAAGAGAGAGGGTGAGGGAGGAAGGGAGGGGAAAAGGGGAGGAATGATAAGAGAAGGAGAAGAAAAAGGGGGTGAAGAGGTAATTAAAGAGAGGAGGAAGGAGGGATGGGAGAAAGGGAATGAGGGAAAGGAAGAAAAAAGAGGGGAAAGACGGAGCAAGGGTAAGAGTAAGCAGGTAAGAGGTGAAGGAGAGAAGGGTGAAAAAAGGGAAATGAGGGAGAAGGAAAAAGAGGAAGAGAAGGAGAAAGAGGGAGATTAAAAGAGGGTGTAGGGGAGAGGAGAGAAGGAGGGAAAGAGAAAAAGGATTAAGAAAGGAATGGAAGTGGAAGAGAAAGAGAACAAGGTGGAGAGATGGTGGCAGAGATGGAAAGAAGAAAGAGAGGGGAAAGGGTGGGAAATGAGAGTAGAAAGGGAAAAAAGGTACAGGAGAAAGGAGGGGGAAGGGAGAGAAAAGAGGAGTAGGTCAGTCGTGCCTATGTCCGTTTGGACTTCCAATCTCTGTTGTGGCTCCCTCGCTTACTGTTCTTCCCTCTGTTGTACTCCTTAGTTCCTGTTCCCCCTCTCCTTTTCTCCCTTTTCTCTCTTTGCCCCTCTTGGTCCCCCTTTTCCCCCCTCCCTCTTTCCTCGCCCTCCTCCTGTCACCTTCTCTTAGCCTTTTTTCTTCTGCTTTCTCTCTTTTCTCCGTCCCCCCTCTGCTTTTTTACTTCCGTTTTTGCTTCTCTCTCCTTTCCATCTCAATTTCTTTTCGTCTTTCTTTTGTTGTCTCCCCCCCTTCCTTTTGGTTTTTCTTCCCCCCTTCTTCCTGTCTTTTCTTACTTTTCTTTTTATCCCTTGTTCTTTCTCTCATTTTTTTTCTCCTTCCCCCTTCTGACTGCTTTTTCTTTTCTTCACTTCCTCTCCTTTCCTTCCTCTTCCACCTCTTTTCTCTCCCCTCTCCCTCACCTCCTCTTTTCCTTTCGTTCTCCCACTCACTCTTCTTTTTTTCTGTTATCTACCGTTCCCTTTCTCCCAGCCGTCGCTCCGTTTGCCCTCGCCTTTCCCCTTCCCCCCTTCTTTCCCCTTTTCCTTTCCTTTACTTCCCTGGAGTTTTCCTCCTTCTCGTTTTTCCTCCTTTCCCTTGTCCGCCGTTACTCTCCCGCCCTCCCTTCCTCCCGTTTTTCACGCTTTTCCCGAGCTTCCCTCCTTCTTTTTTTCCCCCTTCGCCCCTTCTCTCTCTTTGTTTCCTCTCACTCCTTCCGTTTCCTTTCCCGTTCTCGTCTTCTTTTCGTGTTTTTCTCCTTCCCTTCTCTTCTTCTCTGTCTTCTATTCCTTCTTATTTTCCCCCCCCCCCTGTGTCCTTCTTCCTCTTTCGCTGCTCCCTTTCTCCTTTTTCCTTTTTCCTCTCCCTCTCCTTCTCTCTCTCCCACTTCCTTCCCTCCCCTCCTTTTCTCTACTTTACTTCCTCTTTTCCTCTCCTTCTTCCTTCTTTCTCCTCTCTCCTCCTCCGCCCTCCCCCCCCCCCCCATAATAACCAACCACCCCCTCATCCACCCCCATCACCCCCCAACCCACCCACAACCCTATAAAATCACCCTACATCCCAAAACATCCCAATAGATAGAAACCAACTCCATTAACCCCCCCCCTCCTTCCCCTCCTCCTCCCTCCCCCACCCAAAACGATTTATATAAATAATCCACCGCCCCATTCCTCCCCCGCTCACACCCACCACCCTCATAAACCAACACCCCCACCTAAAAGAAATATATAGAACGAGGACCCACCCACTCCCCTTTCCGCTAGTTTTCCCCCAACTCACCACCCCACCCCAACACGAACGCTCACCCCCATATGACACAATTCATACTACAATCTAAATCCAACACCCCATTCACCCCCCGGATCCTGGTGTTATTATGAAAAATGTATGTCCGTCCCCAGAAAAGGGCTTGGGTTACCAACAAATATTAAAATCATAAATCATAAGTCACGATCAACCGCACAAGAAAATAAATACCAAGTCAGAGCCATCTCACAGCTTATGAACACATTACACCACGAAATAATCCTCAAGTAACCTGAACCTCAAAAAATTTCACCCCAACAAAAACTTACAAAATAGAATAATCACCCAAAAATGTAAACAACAAGTCAAAAGCCCAAATATGACAACGTTAGGCCTCCGAAATCGCCCCCGGATATTAGAACCCATCGATAAAAGCGAATCCTTCCCGTTACACGTAAAAGCTTAACGACACTTAACAAAATCAAATTGCTCAACTAAACTGCAAACATAAAGAGACTTAACTACTATGTTGTGTCAATTCATTCCCCGTTAAGAAGAGCTTTGAGTTCCCCAAAGCTCAAGACGTGGTAAATCAACGCTACCGTGCATAATTCGGGAAAAGAATGCGGTACTTCTTTCCAAATTGTCTTCACGCTCTATTGAACTTCAGGACCACTCCTGTATTCACGTGTACCTTAACATTGGAAAACGACCTAGCTTTAGCGTTTTGACCTCACGGTCCATGAATTTAACAGGTTCAATGCAAAGTGTTAGTTTGACGTTCAAATGGATCTCATCAAATGGGATAGTAAGCGTTTCAACAACCCGCCCGCCCCCCCGCCCTCCCCCCCTCCATGCATTTCTTCAATTTTGAGACGTAAAACATACTATGAACTCTACTCAACCTCTCTGGGAGTTCAAGACGATAGGCGACGGTTCCTACTTTGGCAATGATCTTAAAAGGTCCAATATAACGAGGGTTCAGCTTTCCCCGTTTGCCAAAACGTATCACTCCCTTCCATGGCGATACTTTTAACATGACCTTATCTCCTACTTGAAACTCAAAGGATATTGTCTTACGTCGGCAATAAGCTTCTTTTGACGATCACGGCGGCTTGGATACGACTCTTGATTTGAACTATTTTCTTGGTCGTCTCGTGGATGATCTCTGGGCCAGTGAGCTGACTATCTCCAACTTCAGCCCAGCAGATAGGTGATCGACACTTGCGCCCATACAACGCCTCAAATGGAGCAGCCTTAATGCTGGTATGGTAACTGTTGTTATACAAAAATTCTACCAATGGTAAGTGTCTATCCCAACCTTTTCCAAAGTCGAGTACACAGGCACGTAACATGTCCTCCAACGTCTGAATGGTCCTCTCACTCTGACCATCGGTCTCTGGGTGGTAAGCGGTGCTCATATCCAATCGAGTACCTAATGCTTTATTTAGAGACTTCTAAAAATGTGAAGTAAATTTCCCATCACGATCAGAAATGATCAAAACTGGCACTCCATGCTTTGAGACTACTTCCTTCAAGTATTGTCTCGTCAACTTCTCTAACGTGTCATCCTCTCGCATAGGCAAGAAATGTGCAGACTTAGTGAGACGATCAACGATTACCCAAATCGTATCTTGACCAGTTGCCGTCTTTGGCAATTTAGTCACAAAGTCCATTGTTATATTCTCCTATTTCCATTATGGGATCTCTGGTTAAACCAATAAACTAGACGAGGTTTCTGATACTCTATCTTAACCTTGGCACATGTTAAACACTTGCTGACATAGGTGGCAATTTCTGCTTTCATGTTGGGCCACCAATACAGCTTCTTAAGGTCTTGGTACATCTTGTCTGATCCAGGATGGATGGAATACTTTGACTTATGGGATTCATGCATAATTAAAGCTCTCAAATCTCCAAAACGCGGAATCCAACTTTGATTGTTCAAACATAACGTTCTGTCAGCACGAGGTTCTAGCTTGTTAATCATGCCATGCAAATCTTCGTTGATGAAGTTCTCTTCTTTTCTGGCTTTCGATTGAGCACTCAAAATCTGCTTAGGAAGGTCCAAACTAATAGTCATAACTAAGGCTTAAACTCGTAGTGGCTTAATTCTCTCCCTTCGACTTAGGGCATCAGCCACTACGTTCGCCTTCCTTGGATGATATCGAATCTCACAATCGTAGTCGTTCAACAACTCTAACCACCGTCGTTGTCTCATGTTTAACTCTTTTTGATCGATAATGTGTTGTAGACTCTTATGATTAGTAAACACAACGCACTTTGTACCATACAGATAGTGTCTTCACATCTTTAAGGCAAACACTACTGCACCAAGCTCTAGGTCGTGTGTAGTATAGTTCTTCTCATGAACCCTGAGTTGGCGAGATGCATAAGCTATGACCTTCTCCTTTTGCATCAAAACTGCACCCAACCCTTTATGCGAAGCATCGCAATATACCACGAAGTTCTCACTTCCTCAGGGTAAAGCAAAAATCTAGCGCATTACATAGTTTTTTGCCTTCAACAACTAAAACGCAGACATCTGCCTTTCCCGCCGCCAATTCAAATTTCACGCTTTTCTGAGTCAACTTCGTCATAGGCCTAGCGATCTTTGAAAAACCTTCGATAAATCATCAGTAGTAACCGACCAAGCCTAGAAACTGACGAATCTCGGTTGGTGTCTTGGGTGACGCCCAATCCTTGATAGACTCAATCTTAGCGGGATCAACGTGAATGCCTTCGCTATCAATCACATGACCAAGAAATTATACCTTCGACAGCCAAAATTCACACTTCGAAAACTTGGCGTACAATTTCTCCTCCTTCAACAACTTCAAAATCAACCTAAGGTGTCCTTCATGCTCCTTTCTGCTCTTGGAGTAAATCAAAATGTCATCGATAAACACGATCACAAATCTATCCAGATACAGTTTGCACACCTTATTCATCAAATCCATGAATACTGCCGGTGCGTTAGTCAAACCAAACGGCATTACTTGGAACTCGTAGTGACCATAGCGAGTCCTAAATGCGGTCTTAGGAATGTCTTCCTCTCGAACTCTGAGTTGGTGATAACCAGATCTCAGGTCGATCTTAGAGTAGACTCTTGATCCTTGCAATTGATCAAACAAATCGTCGATTCTCGGAAGTGGGTATCGGTTCTTCACAGTAAGTTTGTTTAGTTCACGGTAGTCGATACACATCCGAAAAGAACCATCTTTCTTTTTGACAAACAAAACCGGTGCTCCCCAGGGTGAGGAACTGGGTCTTATAAATCCTTTGTCAGAAAGTTCTTGCAACTGAGTGGATAACTCTTGCATTTTGGCTGGTGCTAATCGATACGGGGTTCGTGCTACAGGTGCAGCACCAGGGACTAAGTTGATTTGAAATTCAACTTGTCGAGCAGGTGGTAATCCAGGCAGATCGTCTGGAAAGACCTCCGGAAATTCCCGTATGATCGGCACGTCCTCAAGTCGCTTCTCCTCTGACTTATCCTCAGCCTTCTTGGATGTAACTTGCGCTAGGTAGACCTGACATCCCTTCTGAATATACTTCTGGGTCCTCGTACACGATATGATGTTCAGCTTACTTCTGTTGCCATAATCGTCACCTCGGATTATCAATACTTCGTCTCCATAAGGTATACGGACGACCTTCTCATCACAAACGATCAACGCGTGGTATTTCGCCAACCAATCCATACCGATGATGATGTCGAAACTACCAAGTTCTACGGGCATTAGGTCTATGTCGAACGGATGACCTAATAATCCTAACGTGCAACCTCTAAGAACAACATTTGTTTCTGAGATTCTTCCATCGGCAAGTTCTACGGCATAACTAGTGTCTAAAGTGGATGGTGTAATATCAAGCAAAGCACTAAAGGTAGACGACACAAAACTTCTATCGGCGCCCGAATCGAATAACATGGAAGCATAACAGTTATTGAGAAGAAACGTACCCGTGCCAATGTTAGAATCAGGGTTTGTTCCTCCTCCACCAATGGCGTAAGCCTTTGCTCTAGCCTCGTTACCTCCAGTTTGGTTTCTAGTCTTGTTTCCAACTCTGTTTCTTATCTGGTTTCCACGATTTTGATTCCTCAACTTAGGGCAATCCTTCCTAAAATGTCCTGGTCTTCCACACTCATAACAAACAACACCTTGCTGATTTCCAACTGGAGTTATCTGAGTGTTTGTGGCAATAGTCGCCGTACAATCCCTAGTCAGGTGTCCAACCTTCTTACAGTTACTGCACTTCACTATGCATGGCCCTACATGGTGGTATTTGCACTTGTTGCAAAGTGGGTGGGGTCCAGTATACCCTCTCCTTTCATTGTTTCCAGTTGTGTAAGCTCTAACCACATTATGCCCACTAATATTTTGCCTCTTAAATGGCGGTTGTTGTCTATGGTTATCCTTTGAGTTACTTTCCATCCTCCTCTTACTCTCAGCACTCCTTGCAGCATAACCCTGAAGCTTCTTATCCATCAATTGGTTAGCAATGCGTACGGCATCTTGGAATCTAACTGGGTTTGCAGCAATCACATTTCCTTGAATGTTATCCGGTAGCCCTCCAATAAACCTCTCCACTCTGTCCTCTTCGTTAGGGACCGTTCTAGTACACAACAAAATCAACTCCTAAAACCTTTGAGTGTATGAAGTCAAGTCGTTACCCTTTACGGTCAGATTCCACAATTCATTCTCCATCTATTGAATCTCGTTCCTTGGACAATACACCTCAGTCATCAACTTTATAAGTTATGCCCAACTCATGGCATAGGCGGCCTCATTCCTAATCGTTCTCTTGTGAGAGTTCCACCAAGTCAATGCACTGTTCAGAAGCGTGCACGAAGCATACTTCACTTGGTACTTCTCTGGATAGTTGCTAATGTGGAAAACTGTTTCCATCTTCTCAAACCAACGAGTCAATGTAACAACTCTTTCCGTTCCATTAAAGTTGAGTGGCTGGCACTTCAGGAAGTCTTGATATGTGCACTCTCTAGCAGGCATAAATCCTCTAAAGTTATAGCCATATTCTCCTCTGTTCCCATTACCATTTCCATTTCCTCCATTTCCATTTCATCCATTTCTATTTACTTCCTCTTGTTCACCCTTATTTCCCATAAGGGGTCCAAGGTTTCTGACAGCATCGTGCACTCTCAATGTTTCTGCCATCCGACGATCGCTTTGCTCGTTGACTCCTTCACGTGTCCTTGACGCTCCAGATCGTGTGTTAGGCATTGTCCTACATCATAACAATACATAACACAATGAAATTCCATGGCGATACGAGGTTGTTAACGGGGTTAAAAAATAAAATAACAAGTAATATTATACAGAAATACAAAATCATAATAACTTCATGATAATGCCATGTTTTAGTAATAGTGCAATATGCAATAAGTAATAGAACATATCATTATAGATAAATATCAATTTCATATCATCGATCATTAGTGATTACATCACATTGGTTTCAAAATACAGAAAATACGAGTTTATAACACTACAGTCATCACTAAACGCTACTGGTCAATACTGCAACACTAATGAACATATCTAAGGACGGTAGCCCATGTGCTTCTTAGCATACGCCTCATATCTGCCAACTCTCAATCGGTCATAAAATCGAAACCGTCATATTTGCCTCATCTCTCTCTGCATACATGCCATGCCGCGCTGGAGTCGG
The DNA here is from genome assembly GCA_026074375.1 of Tanacetum coccineum. NCBI lineage: Eukaryota > Viridiplantae > Streptophyta > Magnoliopsida > Asterales > Asteraceae > Tanacetum > Tanacetum coccineum. The sequence goes on from BQNB010003029.1 coordinate 91,433, forward strand.
TCAACTCTCTGACTCTCAACACTTGTGATGCCTCTGAGCCTCCTGTTATCCCTCTCCAAGTTAGTAACTTTCTTAGTCAAAACAGTGACTGCCGACTCAGCCCTAACAATCCTATGTCCCTACTCTCTCTGAGCTCCCTCAATGACCTGTACATGATAGACTGGAATAGCCTTGGTGTGATCATAGAACCTCTGAACCAAATCTCCAAATGTCTCATACATAACCTCTACTGCTCCCTCCTGAGCAGGCTCAGGGGTATCCTATGGCATCATAGGATGCGTAACCCTCTCAGATCTGACCTCAACGGGGCCCCTCGTACCCGTCTCACTCTCCTCTCGGTCAACAGCCTCAACTATAATTCTAGCATCAATCCCTCTATCTCTAAGAGCATCCGCGTAAGCGAAACACTCGTCAATCTCGGCCTGAATCTCGGGGTTAATCTCAATCCCGTTGCTCCTCACAACATCAACATCCATTACTAAATCAGCCCCTCTAGACCTAGACAGCTCAGGACTCTCATCCTCAAAGTCAACTCCCAATCCAACCTCTTTAGGTACAAATGGCTCAAAACTATCCTCCGAACAATCCTCTAAATCCGTAGCTATTGCAGGACTCCTAATCCTCTTAGGTGATGGTAACAGATCAGCACATGCATAATACAATGCCCCAAGGGTAGGTGAAGATAACGGTATAGATGCAACAAGCGATTTACTCCTCTTCCGAGAACGGCTGGCAGAAGAAGAATCATGAGAAGGTCTCTCGAAAATAGTAGATAAATGATGAACATTCGAGATTAAAGAACATAATCGATGACTAGATCTCGTACCCGGTAGTGATGCTGGCAATGAATGATCAAAAGATGAACGACTGGATGCAGAATCAGATAAAGCATCCACAGAAGAATCCGAAGAAGTCTCTGACGATGAACTCGATGATGAATCCGATGATGAATCATCCGAAGAAAAATGATCCGATGACGAATAATCAACTGAATGTCTCACCGCAAGACGATGAGTGGGTAACGGTCCAACCGTCTTCCTCGCAGTCATCATATGTACTGGCCCATTAAGATTGTAGCGATACGGTCGACCATGAGGAATAGGTTGTCCCGGTGCAAGAACCATAACTTGGCGTCGAAGTGCACCAGATGCTGTAGGCGACCTCTTAGTAGAAAGGGTAGTCTTAGTGAATGGTGTACCATGGGTAGGTGATGGTGGTGTCTCTGATGTATCATTGTTTATGGTGTCATCAACCGATGATAAAAATGGTGAGATAGCTAGTAATGGTGGTATATGGTCTGATGATGGATCCTCAGATGGGTCAGACTCTGAATTAGATGCAGGTGAGTAATCAGGAGACGCTGGTGTATAGTATGGGGATGGTGGTATGGTAGGTGCTATGATGGGTATCTCTGTGGGTATCACTGTGGTGTCAGCCTGAGTAGTGGGTGGAGTAATCACTGGTTGGTGTCGGGAATAAGATGGTAGGGATAGGTAATCGAACAAGAATACCGTCGTCCAGCTATGTGTCCCGCGAGACGTCTATCCTCTGATGAATCTATAAGAAACTGAGATAGACTAAAATAGCCATGATCTGCAAACCAAAGTTTATATAAATTATCCTTTATCTCAATATCAACCAAGCATGATGCAAGAAAAATGAACAAAAAAGTAAATGAATGAAAGAAATGAATGAAGTAGACCATCGTAATGCAGTACCTGCAAATGAAATGCAATGTAATTAAGTAATAGTAATATATACTTAGTATTTAATGTACATAGTGTTTAAGTTATGAATACGTACTATGTAAAAATCATGTAAGGCAACATAATCACCGTAAAGATCACATACAGGATATAGTCTAGAAACCTAGTTTATATTACCTGGATCTCTATACCTTGGCTCTTGATATCCGAATTTGTCACGACGCCCAAAATTAGGGTCCCTATCCGATTTGGCCATCCGGGGACGTGACGTTCATACGGCTATTTTCATGTACCAAACCTAAATGAACTAACTCCTAAGGGTACGTATTAAAATATAAATAACACCGTTGCATAAAATTAAAATAAATTATTTAAGTTTACATTAACCAATGCTTAAAAGATTCAAAAGACAACATGCGGAAGCTTAAATGAGTTCAACAACGGTTATTTAAAATAAACCATTAAGATAATCGGGGAAACAGGGTCGGCAATAGCAACATATAATTCAAGCAACACATCCATGCTACGGTACGTGAGAAAAACATGGCTTAAAACGTCAACATAAAAGTTGGTGAATTCATATGTTTAGTTTAAAAACGATGTTATGTAGACCAAGAAATCAAAAGTGTCTTCGACGTTATAACAACTCAAACCTCACAAAAAAATGTATTTACATTGCACTAAGCTACTGCACTGAAGCTAATAGAGAAAATAGCAAGTAACAATCCAATATTACTTTGCTTGCCCTTACAATAATCCGAACCAAATAGAACCCACCAAACCAGTTTCGACATGACATAAAAACTGTTTAAATTAAATCGGGAGCCTCCGTGGGAAGTGACGCTACTTCACCCTGATAGGGGAATAATTAGTCCCCAATAGATTATTTAATCACTTCCGTGCTCCCTGCAACCGTCCCCGGTCAAGAAATTGACATTCAGATAGTTATCGGAGCAATTGAGGTCTAAAACGCTACTTCTAACACGTAAATAGGGAGAATCTCACGAATATTAACTTAGTGTCCAGTTTTAAAAACAAGCAATGTTTCTCACTCCAAGTTATAAAACATTTATTCAAAACGAGTAAAAGAGTGGGGCTATTAAGTCACCTTGATTTGGTGAATTGAGGTAGTGAATAGTCTAGAAATAATTCTCTCGGTAACGAACGACGATACACGAAAGCAACCTATGAAATGGACGTTTGATTTAATATCAGATCAAAAAGAATTTACGGAAAATGCATAAGCGTATACTAGTGTACTTTTGTTAATATATTTCTAAAAATGAACGTTTGTGATCGTGTAGTAATAAAATGTTTCCGTAAGTAAATTGGAGTAGAAAAAATATTTATTTAAATAATACATAGATAATAATACACGTCTAAATAAAAATATATTATATATATATATATATAATATATTTTTATATATAATATAGTTCCGTCACTTAAATTTAAATTCTCGTATCTTATCATTACCATGTACTTTTCTAGAAATTACTAAGAATAAAAATTTTTAAAAAAAATATCGGCATGGACCCTCTCGTGTTTACCAACGTTTTGCCAAAGTCGTAGACTTTAATATAAACCATTGCAAACCCACATTCATTCCACTTTTCATCATTACCAAATTATACATCATCAAATCCTTTAATATTTGGCAACTCGTCCAACACGATTAAAAAAAATTAAACGTAACGCATCCTAAACTCATACACTATTAAAAAAGCAAACCTCGTGAAACTTAACCAATAAGCTACACCATAGCTTTTACCACCTTTAGTGGGTTTTGTATTTATGTCGGAGCCTTGGCCCGTTACAGGTCCGAAAAATGTATTTTTACCTTATACCATTTAATCTGATAAGCAAAACATTAAGCAATAAACACGTGACCTAAAAATAAGCTATCAATAAGCTCACAATAAGCCAAGTATAATAAGCCGAACCATATAAGCTCAAAAATAAGCTCATGGTGTTGGATCTTGTATGTGGGACGCGGCTATAAGCCCATAATAAAGTAATATTCGAGCTTTATTTATAATCCTAATAAGTTATATCCGTTTGCCCATTCCAAAATAAGCTAATAAAGATATAAGTCAAATCAAAAAATAAGCAAACAACAAATAGTTTCTTCTTTCTTTTCTAGTTTGGCCGAACCATATATAAGCCCAAACACCGCACAACAATACAACCCCAAAGCAAACCCACACTTAATAAACATAAGCCGAAAAAAAAAGCCATAGCTTATTATTTATAAAAACCCCACACCAAACCACAAGACACCACCACCAAGAATTCATTAAATTCATATACATATAAAACGACCCATAAAGTACACCCCATTAAGGGTTTAATAGTATTTTAAAAAATTCATGTTTTCACCGACAAAATAAGAATGTAAACTACATGTATTGCAAACAATATGATAAAGGAAAGGTACAAGTTATTTAAAAATATGAATGACTTACAAAGTTGGGAAGATTTTTAGAAGGAAAAAATGAGATTAGAAACCAACCCAAATGTAGTTATTAATTAATACCCGGATGATACAACGATCAAAACCTACATGAATCATCAAGTGTTTTTTGATCAAGATGCAAAATTAAAGAGTGTGTGTGTGTTTTGATGGATGTCGAACAAAAGAAGGCAAGAAAATAGTGTACGAGAAAATCTTACAGATGTGTCTGTTGGGTTTGAGTGTGTGTTATGAAGAAGAATAATGGAAGCAACAAGATATCTATAACACAAAGTTACCTTCACACACTAAAAGTGTTTTGTATGTGGTCCCGTGTACAAGAGACAAGGAGGGGGAGGGGAACCAAATAGATCCTCCAATCAAATTCAAGTATTGATCAAACATGTATGATTTAGGCTGTCTTTAATTGATTTTTTAAAATTCCATAAACTGCTCCAACAAGGTGATAAGGGAGTTTGTTGTGCCGAACAAGACAAAGGGGAGGGGGGGACCCAACTAATTTTCTTCATTTTATTTTGCCTAGTGCATTCCAATTGATTTAATTTCCAAGTCTTGGCATGCAAAACTCATTTTAAAATAAACCAAAACGATTAACGCAAGTAAACGAAACGAATAACGGTATCAACGAAAATTATTGAAATTGTTAAATAATGCCATAAATATGTAAAAAAACGTGGCTATTTCCAAAAATAACTGACACATCCGTTAGGCAATCCCGGTTCGCAGGATCCCGGAACGATTCTCAGCTAAAAGCGGAATACTTATCCCGGTTACACGAAAATAATTAAACAAAACTTTCAAAAATTCAAATTCCTAAACGAAACGGTCTAATTATTGGACGGAAATTCTTGGGTGGTCACATATCAAACTGGTATCTAACTAACTACCTCCAATAAACTCCCTGAAACGTTCGTATCGAACCACCATTCGATACGCGTCAAACAATAAGTGGGTAAAGTCTCGTTGGGCTAGGGTTTTAACAGGATCACCACTGCTTTAATTCTCTAAGATAAATTATAATTAAACTAAACCATAAAAGTCAATTTTCAGAGGAGAAAAAGAGCAGAAGAGGTCTTGCAACGCATTCCAATCCATAGGAGACAACGTGTAATTTCTTATACTTTTGTAATCGTTCAGTTTTTTGTATCATTCGTTAACTCAGTTAGTTTACCTTGGCTAGACCATTACTCTTGTATTAATTATGATGTTTGAAGACTAATACCTTGAGCTATTAGCCATTTTGGTTTTGTTTATATCTCGATTGCTTAATTTATTGTTGTATGCTTGTTTATGTTTATCAATTTATATTTGTTTACTTGCTTTTGTATGCGACCTATCATTCAACTGGATCTAGTGATACAGACCAAGTAATCTAGATACCGGGATAGCTCTTCATATAGTAATTTATACATCTAGAATCATAGGATCACAAATATTGTCTTGCTAAATTCGTGCTAAGATACGCTTCTGGCTTAACTAGATATCAGATATTGCCTTTGGTTTATTGAACAAGTTGACTAGCAGGTGAACCTAGATAATTCAACAAATAACGTTCTGATTCCATTGGATAGTATACTTACAAGTGGACTACTAGTATATAAATTGCCATTAAGCAGTAAGTATGCTTTATGCAGATGCTTTAATTATGACAGAATTAATGTATCTAGGTCTTAGGAAGAAGTCCCTCCTAAGTCTAAGAATGATATGCCATTTCGAGATAAGTAATCATAGCACTGAATAAACAAACCAAATTCTAATCGGATTAATGATGGCTAATATAGTTTTCTATCATAAGGATTGACCGCTCTTTTATCTTCTATTAATTTTCTTGCGTGGATTAAAGTATCTTGAATTGATTGTACTACCAAACCCGTGCTAGCCTCTCAGGCTGAAAACCCCGCTTTTACATGTTAGAATTAGGATTAGAACTAACATAAGATTAGCATAGGTTTGACTTAGATTAGAATTAACTTAGGTTAGACAACCAAAATATTAATAAATTGATAGATTTAACCTCGCTTTAAGTGTTCGACACCTTACTTACTACGAAACTACTAAAGTATTGTTTTTGGTTAAGTCGGCAAAATATAAATTTAAAACTTAAATCATAAAAATATACACATCAAATTTTTGGTGTCGCTGCCGGGGAGTGAAAATTAATCTTGATTTTTATTTTATGTTTTGGTTATTAGATTAGATTTAACCCTTAAGATTAGTGTAGTTTAGAGTAGTTTATATTCCTGCTTGTTTGTTTATTCTGTTTATGTGATATGGTGTATTCAGTTCACTGAATACGACGTATTGCTTATTTAACAGTTTTTCTAGTAAGTTTATTTAAGGATGAACGATCCAAACACTACTATGGAAGATTACATAAGGCTCGAGGAAGAAAAGGCTCGTAAACATGGTAAAGTGTTTAATTAGGAAACTGCTAAGTATGGTAAGATTTGGTATGATAAAGACGTTCACGACCTCAGATCCGTTGAAACTGAATTCCCAACTATAGTCTTCAATGATAATTTGACGTCAAATGAAACACTCTTTTGTGAACCCATGGTAAGTTCTCTTAACGACAATGAAATTGACTTTAGAATATCATTTGACGAATCCGACGATGAAGATTACACGGTAGTTTTTGACAAAAACTCATTTTTTTATAAAATAATTTCTACCAATGATTTGAAAACGAACTCAGAAAACGATAATGAAAAAGTCAATAAGCCTTTAATTCCGTCACCCGAACCTTCGGTCAGTTGTATTGATGATTTAGACTTCTTTAAAGATTTTGAGAATGAATTTCCAGCCATTGCTTATAATGATGCTCTAACGTCTAAATTAGATTTCTCAACTGAACCCACTTTATGCCCTCAACATATCGATGAATTTGATTTGAAAGATGAAACATCATTGTCCGAATATGATGAAGAGGAACAAAACATTTTGTACTTTAATGATCTATTTCCTTTTAACATAATTTATCCCGATGATTCAAAATCGGATAAGGACAATGATGATCATGAAATTGATATTAAACAGTCTTCGGGGGGTAATGTAATAAATACCGATGATGGTACCTATTCACATGGGTCAAATAAGCTTTTGGAAACAAGTCATGATACAGCTAATAAATTTTTCAAAACTGAAACTATTATCAAGGAATTAAATGTTAATATCATGGCTTGGAATTATCTTAACAACGGGATGCTATTAAATCTTATTAAGAATTTATATGTGCCGTTTGGCATCCCGTTCAACCCTAAATTGTTTTATAAGGATGGGATTAAATTGGGACAAGTCCAACTTAAAGACTTTTCTGTAAACAAAAGTGCTTGCCGGGAGACAACCTAGAATGTATTTTCAATTTTTATCGAGTCTGTCTTCCCATATTTTCTATGCGGCGTATCCAAACTTCATGGATATGGTATATTCACCTTCTGGACGTTATCCAGTCTATATTTTCAGCACAAGTCTATATGGCGTATTCGTTAAACGAATGCAGCGTATACGACACATGTATCAATACGGCGTATCCTGGGGAATGGATATGGCGTATCGACTTCCTATAAATTTTTAGGTTCATATTACGAGTCTAACCAAACAAATACACGGAGATAGAATTGCATTTGTTTTCTAAAAATTTACACAGGACCTCGTGAAGGGAAATCAACGAATATTGGTGGAGAATTTACAAATCTGGAGATCTTGAAGTGTTGGAGTCTTGAAACTTCAAGACGGCTGTTCAACACATGAATTCTTTCTCAATAAATCTACATGGAGAATCTACCGAGCAAAATATCATGGGAGTTTCTCAATCTAATTCTTTTTAATTCCCATATTTAATGTTTTATTCATAGAACGAGGACGTTGTATAATTCAAGGGGGATGAATTAGAATGTTTACTTGTCCTATTTTTCACACTAAAATGCTTAAATTATGCTCAAATTTAAAAAAAATTCAAGCATACTTTTATGAAATTACTTGATACATAACCCGCACACAATAACCCTTATTAGATATTGTGAGGATTTAACCTTATTTGTTTCCAAATGTTTACCCAAATTCCACAAAATATGAGTGTGCCGGTGATGTTGTAGACTTTAGAACTTGGCTTGGTATATCTATTCGAGACCGCAATGATGAGTACTATGGATTTAGACAGAGTAATTTGTTTAAATTGGTAAAATTTTAGGATTACACCCAAAACGCCTTTACATGTTGCTTATTAACTAACTACACTAGTTAGTTAACCCCCGTATAAACCCTTTGTTTACTCTCACTTTAAGAGTAAGATACCCCTAGAACAACCCGTAGAGCCAATCCTTTAAGAAATACACCAATTGTTTGTTTCTTTACACCTTTACGCCTTATCCTATCCTGTTAGATTAAGTATATTTTACGATTGCTAGTTTCTTAAAGTGTAAAGTTTGTATTTCCCGAGTCTTGTGTCAATTTTGGTACGGTTGGAAGAATTTGCACATTGCAAATGGGAATGTATATTATAGTCAAAACTCGTATATTTTTACTACCATCACAATTAATGGTACGTCCGAAGAATGAAGAAATTACCGAAGGAATTATCCGGAATTATTATGATCGTGAAGATGGTGAAACTACTCCGAGTTTTATATATAGTTAGATGAAAAAAATTCGAAAAAATTAGGAAAAAATGCAACAAAAACGAGAAGATAAGTTTGAAGATAATTGTTTCTCAACTACCGAAGGAATTACACGAAGGATCGATTATTCGTTGATATAAATCGGCGATGTAGATTATTGTATAGAATGGTAGATATCGCCACTTGCCTTGTAAAGTATGTAAAGTATGGGATGATTGGGAAGTTGACCGTTACGGGAATGCCAACTTAGGTTGTTGTTTTTGATCTATGATCAAGACGTTGTAAATAGTTGTGTCTTTATCATGGTAACGGTTGGGAAAAAGTGTCTAGCAACTTGTATTTTAGACTTAATCTATTTGTTTTGTAATTTTTATTTAACAACAATTTAATTCCCTTTCCTAATCATTAACCATGGGTTTTACGCGAATAAGGATGTGATCGAGCGTGCATGTCTATTCCGTCGTTACGGCCATGTATGCATGTCTCAACTGCCTTGTTGGTTTATTACTATTGGTGAAAGTTAGAAGATCCATACCCTATATTACTCTACTAGTCCTACTCTTTAGCTTATTCGAGGTGGGAGTGAGCAGTCACATGTGTCTATCCTGTCGTTACGGGTGTGTATGTGTGGTCTTTGTCGCCCTCCTAGAATATTGGTATCGATAAAGATTAGTTAGAGTAATCAACCTTAAGCCTTATCATAAAACCCATATTTACCTTTATAAACTTGTTACTCCTTAGCTTTAGCGGTAGAGATGTGTATCCTTGCCAAGCTTATGATAGAATACTCGTCACGACCGAGCAATTGAGCGAATTAGTTATATGTTACCACATAGATTAGTTGAGTGATTTGAGTGTTTTCATCTTCCTATTTCATGAGGTGTTTGGTTGTGTACTTGTAATTGATCAAATAAATGCTTTAATGGAAAATATCCTTAGGGATACATTTTTATAAACTTCTAAAGGCTACTTGAGGACAAGTAGGATTCAAGTGGGGGGATATTTGATGACATCAAATAACGTCTATTTTATAGCATCATTTATCCCATGTAATTAACCCATTTTGTATAATTATTGCAAAGAATTGTTACTTAATCGTTTGTATTTGAGAATTGTAGTAATTACGAAGTACTTGGTAAATATTAGCAAAAAGCGCGCATTCTGGAGCTTAAACGAAGATATTTAGAGGAATATTATTCTGACAACCAATACGCCGTATCCATCAAGGAAGATACAGCGTATCCGTGCCTGCACTCACCAAAAGACCACAAAGGAAATATGATCAATACGTCGTATCCAGAAGACCAATACGCCATATTGGAGATATAGTATGTGAATATTCTGAAAGATATCAAACGTGGTCCCTACTCCAAGAAACTCCCGATATGCCATATCGAACCCATTCGATACGCCGTATCACACCGCCTTCAGACCCTATAAATAGAAAACTCAAAAATGATTTTTAAGTGTGCTAAATCATATTCTCGATACCTAAACCATAAAATTCGATTTTCAGAGGAGAAAAAGAGTAGAAGAGGTCTTGCAACGCATTTCAATCCATAGGAGACAACGTGTAATTTCTTATACTTTTGTAATCGTTCAGTTTTCAGTATCATTCTTTAAATTGGTTAGTTTAAATTGGCTAGACCATTACTCTTGTATTAATTATGATGTTTGAAGGCTAATACCATCAGGTATTAAGGTATTAGCCATTAATATGAAGATATGAATGTTTGGTTTTGTTTATATCTCGATTGCTTAATTTATCATTGTATGCTTGTTTATGTTTATCAATTTATACTTGTTTACGTGCTTTTTTATGCGACCTATCATTCAACTGGATCTAGTGGTACGGACCAAGTAATCTAGATACCAGGTTAGCTCTCCATATAGTAATTTATACATCTAGAATCATAGGATCACAAATATTGTCCTGCTAAATCCGTGCTAAGATACGCTTCTGGCTTAACTAGATATCGGATATTGCCTTTGGTTTATTAAACAAGTTGACTAGCAGGTGAACCTAGATAATTCAACAAATAATGTTGTGATTCCAATAGATAGTATACGGACAAGTGGACTACTAGTGTATAAATCTCCATTAAGCAGTAAGTGGGTAAAGTCTCTATGAGCTAGGGTTTAACAAGATCATTATTGCTTTAATCCCTAAGATTGATTATAATCAGCAAATAAGGATGCTTTATGCTGATGCTTTAATTGTAACAGAATTAATGTGTCTAGGTCTTAGAAAGAAGTCCCGCCTAAGTCTAAGAATGATATGCCACATCGAGATAAGTAATCATTGCACTGAATAAACAAACCAACTTCTAATTGGATTAATGATGGCTAATACAGTTTTCTATCATAAGGCTTGACCGCTCTTTTATCTTCTGTTAATTTGCTTGCGTGGGTTAAAGTATATTGAATTGATTGTAGTCACCACCAAACCCGTGCCAGTTTCTCAGGCTGAAAACCCCACTTTTACCTATTAGAATTAGGATTAGAAATTATATAGGATTAGCATAGGTTTGACTTAGATTAGAATTAACTTAGATTAGATAAACAAAATATTAATAAATTGAGAGATTTAACCTCGCTTCAAGTGTTCGACACCCTACTTACTACGAAACTACCACCGACCGGGTACACTGCCCGTTAAAGTGTTGTTTTTGGTTAATTCGGCAAAATATAAATTTAAAACTTGAATCATAAAAATATACACCACACAATAACACATTAGCGGTTTTAGTTATAGTAGAGGGGACTTTCTTCATTACACAACATAGACATGGTAATTTTTAACAAAATGTAATATTTGTGGCCAAGGATGGACCCACTTAGGAACCGGGTGTGGCACGTGCAACACCCGATTTACGTCACGAAATGTAAATTGTTTTTAACAATATTTCTTTTTGACACGTGCAACTCCTGATTTTAGCCAATAAATTTCTTATGGTGCAAAATAAGAGAACGGCTTCTCCTTCCCTCCCTGCTTACTATTGTTATCACCTCAACAACTGCTTCGACAGTCTTAAACATTTTCTCTATTTACCAAAACATTTAACATTGTTATACATAAAAAAAATACTCAAGCTAATATAAGTCTATAATCCATGTTTATAGACTAATATAAAAACATTTAACATTTTTTCTGAAAACCTTTCGCCCGCGCACTTAGGTGTTGGAGTAAAAACAAACAAAACAATTAGATTGTTGATATGAAGATATCTATTTAAAAACACCACACTTCCTTCCTTGGGCAATGTGGGACGTACTTTAGCTTCGTTGCGAAACTCTCTTCAAAGAGAATGTGAACCTAATAGCTAATACAAATATGTATAACATATACATACATTAAATAATGTCCAAAGCTTGCAAATAATCACTTTTGCAAAGACATTTTCCAAACATGTTTAGCTATGTAACGACACGAACTCGGTAGAACAACTTTTTCCACGTGTACGTGTTAAACTCAAAAAAAACCATATAAATCGAGTATCGTCTCCTTCATATGGTGTATCTTCTAGGTAAGCAAATTGTCAAAAGCGAAGATAAACTGTAGTGTCATCTTATTTTACCCACACACTTGCTTTACAAACATGCCATATTTGGTTCATCAAACTTGTCATAAACAACCGCATGCGCTAAATGTTTGGTATATAGGACACCTTTCCCACACATATGTGTGACTCTCAAGAAAGGGACCTTAGAAATCGAGATTGTTCAACACTATATATACACGATCAGCGTGAACACGAGCAAGCCCTTTTTGGCATTGGATGAATGTATATTATGAGAAAGTGATGTTGAAAGAAAGAAAATAAACCAACTACTTACTAATAATCAATCCAGACATAAAAAGAAAAGCAAAAATAAATGAGTTAGACTATTAAGCAGTAACTAATTAAGAAGCTAAGATAAAAATCCGCAACTTTTAGTCCCTTGTACTTGCGCACGAAGCTTGTAACACCCAAAACATATATACATCTTTTCTTATTTGTTCTTTTTTTTTCTTTTTTTAAGAAGGAAACAAAAGTTAAAAAAGAAAGTAAATAAAACTTGTGATAAGAATGACTTTGAAAAATATAAAACCAGAAGGAGATTGATTTGCATGAGAAGGCTTGAGGAGAAAGCTATTAGAAAAAAAAAGAAACGTATTAAGAAGGCTTGAGGAAATTGATTCTCTTTTATTTGTTGTTGTTGAGATTTGTTAGATGAAAAGAGAAAAAAAATGAAAGAGATTGGAAAAGAACACAAAAAGCAATATGGAAATAAAGGATACCTTAAAAAGAAGCAAAAAGGAATGGAAGAATAAAAGAGGATACCTTTAGAGGAATTAGATAGAGAGCAGGGTCACAACCGCATGTTAAGATGCCTCAAATTAAATACGACAGAAAAATAACAAAACTAAATCAAACATATGGTATATGTTTGAGCAAGATCAGTAGCAAAAGAGAAGAAAACGTACGTGATGATAACACAAAAATGAGATTTTTTTGGAATTTAGTAGCGCTTATGGTGCTGACAACTAGATTTTGAAAATAAAGATAAGAATTTGTAATAAGATTGAGATATTTGATCACGGGTTTGGTGTTTAAGTATGCGGCTCAAATACGGCCGATTAGATCTGAGAATCACATCTAGCTCTGATACCATGAAAGATGGTGAAACTTTTTGTGTCTCCTTTATTTCATAAACATATCCAATATATATAGTACAATGAGATAAGGCCTATCAATACAATAAGATAAGATCTACGAATGTACATCACATCAATATTAAATGAGATTAATAATCAAATCACAATTAAACCTAAAAGAAACTCCCAATATTCATTAAGTTTTTGATATTTTGCCAACTAATACACCCTCAGCATTTGAGCGGGAGAAAGGCCGAACGCTCAAACTGGATCGAATTCTTCAAACATGCGGACAGGCAGCCCCATGGTGAAAATATCGCCATATTAGAAAAAGTGCTTCTTCTTTTAATCTCTTCTTTGTTGTTTTGTTGAGACGGAAGAATAATTGGTATACGTCGGCATAGTAGTTTATTGTTTGCAGGCTTCCTCCTTGCGTGACAAGTTATTTTTATGTCATGGCTTTTTTGCCTTAGTTAGGAGCGGCTAAATTTTTTGACCAACATTTTCCGAAAAAATTAAAATGATCTTCGGTGGTTTCTTTATCTTCTTTGTTGTTTGTTTGAGCGGAAGCATAATTGTGTTTAGTGGCATAGTTTTTATCTCTCGGCTTCCTCCGTTGTGTGACGTTTATTTTTACGTCATGGCATGCTTTGCCTTTAGATAGAAGCGACAATTTATCAACCAACTATTTTCAAAAACTACAATGATCTTCACTGGTAAAATAAAGATTTAAAGACAAATTTTGATGATGGCTTGCAATTCAACTAAATCCGTTGCGGGGAGACGTTTGGGAAATGGTTACTAAAAGGTAGATTTAGGTACTTGAGGTACTTGATTTATTTTTCTAGAGAGAGCACAAGCATACGAGGTACTTGATTTATTCGTATTACACCTAATAAGAGGATAAGAAAAGATACATTTGGGATCCCTCCGAATCATCAGTGATTTGCCGATGACCGGAGGACAGCTATTTTGTGATAAAGGGTTACTGTTTTTGAGGATATACAGCGTCTGATACTATGAAAGAAGATAGAAAACCCCGTAGGTTATGATATGTTATTTCATCACTACTTATAGATACAAATATATAGAGGCTTGAAAGCCTAATGACAACTAGACTACAGCTAATGATGAGGAATGTACAGATAATGATTATCCAATAATCCTACTCATGATTATCTAATCATCCTAAAATACATGTTGACTAACAAATCATCCAAAAATATATCAACTAATATTGAAAGGTAGCCAATCAAATAATCTATCATCTAATAATTTTACCGACACACCTTTACAAACATCAGATTTGGTTCATCAAACATGTTATAAACAACTGCATGCGCTAAATATTTGATATATAGGACTCCTTTCCCACACATAAGTGTGACACTCACGAAAGGGACCTTAGAAATCGATATTGTTGTGCAGATATACGATCAGCGTGAACACGAGCAAGCCCTTTTTGGCATTGGATGAATGTGATGTTGAAAGCAAGAAAATAAACCAACTAATTATTAATGATAGATCCAGACAGAAAGAGAAAAGCAAAAATAAATGACTTAGACTATTAAGCAGTAACTAATTAAGAAACTAAGATAAAAATCCACATCTTTTTATCTTGGGTTGGCCTATCAGTAAAACTAGTTAGCCAAAACAAACAACCATTAGCAAACACGGCTTTCCCGGATATAGGACAACATGGGACTTAGGGTATCTCTTGCCACGAGTTGGTGCCAAATACATGTTGGTGATTTTGTGTCACCAATATGATTTAAGTATAATGGATTGACTTGGTTGACCAATGTTAATCGTGATAAATGTTCAACAAGTCGGGGTTGTGCGGAGTGCACATTTGTATGAAGTTATTATGATTGTCATTCAGGGGCGAAGCCCCAAATCACGGGGGTCCGGGGGTAGCGCCCCTGGTAGCAGGGTCCAAGGGGCAGAGCCCCTGGCTGAGGTCGAGCTGAAAATAAAATTCCCAGAATTATGGACTTGATTTTTGCCCGTTAATTTAACTGATTCGGTAGTTAAAATAACTGCTATGGCAGTTACAACCGATATTCAGTTTGTTGGTCATATATACATTATCACTGGTTTGTTTTCATAACATAAGGAAAAAACACATTCTCGATTCTTAATCTGAGTTTTATCCGATTTAAGATTTCGATAGAACCATCGAAATACTTTGATCTGAAAGTGTTTACACGACTCTCGGATTTCTGTGATCATTATTTTACAACAATACATGAACCATGGTGCATAGATTCTTCCTCATGATATTAGGCTTCTTTGGGGGAGATTTTGCTTTGAGAAAAACACACACCATCTTGAATGTGCCGGTGGAAGAATCAAAACCAAGCCCACATGACTCTCGAAACATAAAACCATCAAAAGGTAACGGAAAGGGTGGAAGCTCGTGACGCTGTTTCTTCATAGTATGGATAGCAACCAACGAGTTTATAACTTGGTGATCGTCTTGTAATATATAGAGAAGTCCATTGCAATAACCTAGGAGTTGAACTCAGGTTACATTATCTTCGGAAAGCGTCTTGTTTTACAGAAACTTAAAATCAGGTTATTTATTCGGCTTTAAGACATGATTATCATTACCATCTTGTTTAGGTTCATCAATAATGTGGAAACAAAAGGTAATTAGTTTTTGTTTTGAACAAGTAGGGTGAATTTGATGGCATAAGATTGGTGTAGCTACATCGATAGGTCGTTCTGTGTGTTCTCGTTCACCATGAATGATGGCAAGATGACGATCTTCAATGTATTCGCCCCATTGTTTTGATACACACCAGAAACTAAACAATTCCTTAACGGCCGGTATTCGTGACAAGATGTCGAGCATGATGCTTGAAGGTAACCCATCCATGTGGCTGATCAACATTATATTATGCTAGCTTGAAGTTAATCTGTTTTTTTATTGTTATATTTATACTAGCTAATGGTTGAGAGAATACAGGAGAAATAGTATCATTAAAATTATGGAGTGACTATTGATCTATATCCATATTTAACAAGTATCTGAATCAAAGAGATAGAACTTACTATTAGGAGCATTGATGATGTTGCTAGACTATTCGTCAATGTTATTATGTTATATAATATGAATGAGACATTCGCAAGTGGGAGCTGTTGGTTTGTGCTCATGTCATACGAATATTTATACAGCTGAAAATACGTGAGCCTACTGGGTCACGCACGTTATACACTTAGATATCATTCTATTAATATTTATAATAATATATTCGTATATTTATTATTTATATTAATATAATCTGACGATAAAACACTAACGGTCACTTATTAGTTGGTTAGAGATAACTAACTAATAAGGCTTTTTAATTTTGGGGAATTAATAGTAATTAACCATAAATAAATAAAAGTCAAAAAGTCAACACCAAGTGATATCCCTTGGTGATGTTCGACCGGCCATAGACCCCAAAGGGGTGGATTGGGCTTGTGAGCTAGCTTTTCCTCAAAGGTATCTATTTTAAGTAAACTCTAAAATCATCTCTATATAAGGAGGACCCTAGAGCTCATAATTCTTCATCCCTTCCCTCTCTTGACTCTTGATCGATGCCTAAATGAACACCCCTTTGGGAAAGTGTTTGAGTCGATCAAGTTCTAGTGTTTGCTTGATCGTCTCTTGAAGAACTAGCATTCAGGTGATATCGTTTGACATGTAGTGTGGATACACGTAGAGGTTACTACCTTTTAGTAACTCGTTGTTATTTTGGTTCGAACGGTTATTACACACGTGCGTGTACTCGAAGACGCTTGCGATTCTTCACTAGCTTGGTTGCTATCGGTATGTTTCCTTATTTGTTTATGTCCTTTATGTGTTAATTATTATTGCTATATGTTTTTTATTCCGCTGCGTAGCTCGTAGTATATTAGTGTAATATTAATGTTATTAGATAACAATTTCTAACAGTGGCATCACGAGCCGATCATATAGCCTAGTACAACGATGGGAACATGTTGATCTTAGGCATCTTTTTTCCAAGGATCTGGCCTAGGTAATTGTCACCTCCTAATTAGTCAGGAGTTGGGATCGAACCCATGCCAGTATCCAAATAGCTAGCCCTCCTTTAAACGGCCAACTGAGTGTTTACGGTGAGAGAATGATACCAATTGAGACAAGGCCTGGTTGATAGATAAATTAACACCTTATTCTCACACAATTTAAAATAAGCAACAGTTTTGTGATATTAATTAATCAAAACAAAAAGTTGTGCCATCATTTTGTATGCCCGTTTAACATATTGTTTGTTAGTACGAGTACTAACATAGAATGTTTTAACATTTGTAGCGTAATTAAATTCTAATGATATAGTAATATACTTTTAGAAAGGAAAATAATATAACACCGTCCTACTAATATCTGCAGGGACGAACCCACATGAGTTAAGATCAATGTAGACCCAACATTTGTCATAGACTCAATGAACCAATTCTGGCCACTCATTTTTTCATCAAAAATAAAAAAACTCATTTTTCACCTCTTTTTTAAAAATAAAATATCTTACAAACGGTAAATCGTCACACGACAAAAAATACACCATCGCGACGAGTATTTTTTATCTTTCAGTAGACGGGTGACACGATATACTTTCGAGGAACTTTTTTTCGATTTTTTTTTTCTAGTCACGAATGGAAAATCATATATGATTCGTATAAACGGATCCTATATGATTCGTATAACGGATCTATATGATTTCATAAATCATATATGAATTTCTTAAAATCTATTTGATTTGTGATTCCGACAAATTTTTTCAAATTTTGTTTCTGTCACGGAATTACGAAAAATCATATATATTCAGATGAAGATTCATATATGATTCGTACAAACGATTCATATATGATTTCAGAAATCATATTGATTTCATAATCAATATTGATTTTTATAAATTCGTTATGACTTCATAAAATCATAAAAAAATTTCGTCGAAAGTATATAGTGTCGCCCCTCTATAGAAAGATAATTTAATTCTCGTCGCGATGGTATGTTTTGTTTTGCGTAACGATTAACGGTGTGTGAGATATTTAATTTTAAAAAAAAGTGGAAAATGAGTTTTTTTATTTTTGATGAAAAAATGAGTGGCTATGATTGGTTCATTGGGTCTATGACAAATGTTGGGTCTATATTGAACTTTTGGCGAACCCACATAGGTGCCAAATATAACACGGGCTACACTCAATTTTAGGTCACGAAGTGTCAAAAAAATTCAAAATTGACATTTTTTGGTATGTGCAACCCCCAAAATTTCAAAATTGACATTTGAGGTGGTAAACATAGAAACGATCCCCTGAAGTTGTATGAGACTTGGCATAGTATCTACTAGGAGGGTCATCCATCCGATATTGTAGCACCCATTCTTTCTTTTTCGGTATCCAAAACTCCATGGTACTATTACAAAAAATATTTACCTTTGTACTTGATACAAATTATTAATTCCCTTAGAGGGGAGGGAATCGTGGTGCCATCGGCTGGTGCCAAGCCATGGCGCCAAAATGGCCAACGGCGCACGACTCCATGGCTCGCGCCAAGGGTCTTCGTGCCGTGGCTAACAGCCTACGCCAAACTTAATTTATTTATTTTTATTTTTTATTTTTTATTTTTTTAAATCTATCCGTTAGGGGGAGCGGGTATTCAAAAAAATATCCCCAAAATCATAATTTTACCCCTTTAAAAATCCTATAAATACCCCCTTTATGTATTGTGTTTTTTAATGTAATGTTTTTAATTTCAATGAATTTTATTTTTAGTTTTATAAATAAGTGTATTTTAAATAAATATTCAAAAAAAAATGCTATGGCACCAGAATTCTGGTGCCAAACCACTCCCACTGAATTCTGGTGCCATGGCATTTCTGGTGCCAAACTCCATTTTGCTGACGTGGCACCACTTTTGGAGTTTGGCACCAAAAGTTTGGCACCACGACTCCCTGTGCTCTTAGTACAGAATAGATTAGGGAGGGAAAGCCTCAGCCGAGAATCATAGACAAAGACCCCATTAAGTCCATTGTTGGGTTGGCAAACTAAATCCCATATCGATAAAAGGATCATTTGAAAGTTAACATATAAGCTTGGTGGGTTATTTGTTTTGCATGACTTTATATGTTATACCTTGTAAGATGTTTTGCCGTAGTGATAATATGTATTCACACACTTACATTGGTAGAAAGGAAATCAATCAAAAAGGTAACTTATATAGTCTTCTCATTTTGTATAGAATTGTGAAAGATTAATGGAACAAGAGAATTTCCAACACAACCCTAAAAAGACAAGAAAAATCTTGAGCCTTAGCTCATTGGGTACCCATGAGTTGTTCCGCTCGTGCCCTGTTTTCCCATAATACCATAATCCACCACGACATCAAAAACATCCTTTCCTCCATAACACCAAATTCTGATGCCGTCGTGCACCCTTACACCTCAATTTTTTTTTCTTTTTCATAATTTCTTTTTTACACCCTTACACTCGCGTTTTCGTTTTCTGTTCCTCGCTGCATCATTGTGAGATTGAAGGGGAATGTTGAGTTAATAAGGATCGATTTGTCGGCCCATTAAGCCCGTCTAAGATTAGGGCATCACTTTACTTTCTTGTCTATATATATTGTTTGTGCAAACCCTTTTCATAATGAAAAATACAAATAGTTGTTCGTTTTTTAGTTTCTACGCTATTAATATATAAATCATGGTTTTTAAGATCCCTATCCTAATCTTAGGATCTTACGATTTTACGATACTAGCAAAAACGATCCGGATCCTACCTAGGATCTTTGCCTGCTTACGATTTTATAGGATCCCGATCCTAACCATGGGATCTTAAGATCTACTCCGATCCGATCTTACTTTTCTCGAACCACAAACAAAGAAACTACAAATTAATGGGTTTTGTTTCGTAGAATTTAACAAATAACATGTTAATCTTCTTAAACATTTCATAATTATAATTTAGAACAACATTTCTATGAAACATTCATATAATTTTGCATTTCTCATATATAATAATTTGTAGATTTCTATAATATTACAAATACTATTAAGACAATGACATTATAGTAGGATCTTACGATCCCGATCTTACGATCCCGATCTTACGATCCCGATCTGACTTTACGATCTCGATCTTACAAAAACGAAAACGATCCTATGTAGGATCCCGATCTTGAAAACCTTGATATAAATAGTTTATTTATATATGTACATTAAAAAGTTCGGAGTCGATGATTTATGTTATCCTCATCCGCGGTTTCATAACTGGGAGATTACCCGTCTCCATCCTCCTTCAACTCGGAGATTCCCCGATCGATTCGGATTTGGAGATCGGGTTCACGTCGAGTTCGGATTATATTGCCATCTCTATATAATAAACACAATATTTAACAATAGACATGATATTTAAAAACCGGTGGAAAGAAAATGACATGATAGTACAACATTCAAAGTCATCTAAAAGACATTAATGGGTACGTTTGGTATTAGGATTATGTATTAGTATGTGTTAGGGGTTTCTTCGGTTCAGCTACCGGGTTTTCGGTTTATTTAATTCGGTTAGTTTGATTATTTTTTGTTAAAACCAAACCAAACTAAAAACCTAATTTGAATTAGGTTTCGTTTTCAGATTGACCCGAATAACCTGAATTACATCATTTATATATTTTTGAAAAATTATTTTATATAGATTTTTAGCGAAAGAAAATTATTTCAAGAAAAAATTGTCTTTTTATAACGGGATAAAAAATTTAATTGTCCGTTTATTATATCCAAATATAAACCAAAATCATAATTTTTAGTTCGGTTTAATTATGACAAATTCGGTTTAGTTTTTTTATTTATATTCGGTTATTACCCAAACGATAGAAGTCTCCCACTATGTGTGGTTTAAGGCCCAACACGTATATAAGAATAATACTATAATTATAACCCTAAAAATTAGCAACAACTGATATTAGGCTTTTCTCAAAGTCACGATGCTGTCCGATCTCATCTTCCTGGAATTACAAGGTTATCTATCTATGTCTGATGTGACAAAATCAATCAACCATCAATAATAACAACAACAACAACATGTATCATCAATTAGATAATATACTAAAGAGCGTTACAAATACGACATATTGTGATGTCGTTTTGTTATTGGGCTCCCTCAGCCTGTTTTGTCTGGCCCACTCCATTGGCCCGTTTAGTTGTTAGTTACTCCTAAAAAACAATGACTACTGAACTTATATGTACCAACTTTAGGCTGTTGGGCTCTCACTCGTATCCACTTATCTAAGTCCAACGAAACACACAAGCCCAATGCTACCACCTTTAAGCTCAAAAAAAAGGAGCAATACAATCTGTTTTAGAAAAGTAAACCAATACAACGTGTTTAAAAAAAAACATAAGCTCATCAAATAAAAAAAAAAACTTGGAACAAAAAAATCACTTTGCAAACACAATGCACTAACAAATTAGCCCCCGCCGCAACGCGCGGGTAAAGTTCTAACTCGTTTTTACAAAATTACAGTTGTATTAATTGAAAAGCTTGCTTATATGTTGATTTTAGATTGTTTTCTTACCGATGTGGGTTGTAAAACAAGATAATATGTTGTTGCTATTTGTTTTACAAACAATCTGATTTTTGCAATCACATCTGTTTAGGATTTGTGTTGGAAATTCTCTTTTTCCATTAATCTTAATCATCCACTATAAAAGGAGAAGACTATATAAGTTAACTTTCAGATTGTCTTTTTACCAATGTGGGATTTGGTAGCCCAATTATAACATATATACCCTCTACCAAATACCCATCACTAAAACAAACCAGAAAAGTCTTATAACTATGTTTTGGCTTACATAGCCGGCTTATGGCTTATTGGTTTTGGGCTTATGTTTCATAAGCTCACTTTTTGTGGCTTATTTTGAAACTTTTCGGCTTATATAAGTTTATTAGGTCCTAATAAACTTATTAGTTATACAAGCTGAAAAGTTTAAAAGTAAACCACAAAAAGTGAGGTTATGAAACATAAGCCAAAAATCAAATAAGCCATAAGCCGGCTATATAAGCCAAAACAAACACCTATCTTAAACCGCTAACGCGCTCATCAAATACAAAATCACTCCTAAAACAAACCAGATAGGTATTTGGTATGGTTTGTTCAAATACGCATTCACTCGGCTCTATAGCTAGTGAACAAACCAGATTCTAATGGTTCGTGCAATCATTAACATCGAAAGAGCACACTTACTTTTGTGACAACTACAAGCTAGTAAACAACAACAACAGGTATCATCATTTTAAATTGTGGTAATTGAAAAGCTGGCATATATGTTGATTTCATATTGTTTTCTTACCGATGTGGGATTCCCATAAAAACAATATATATTTGTCTACTACACATGTTAGGATTGTGTTGGAAATTATCTTAAACTTTCCGATTGTCTTTGTACCAATGTGGGATTGGGTAGCCCAACATCTCAGGCTATGTTTATTGGGCATTCCATCCAACCGGTCATCGTACATAAAGTACAAGAAAAAACAATAACTTATTAAGAGTACTAATATTATATTCTAACTTTGCAGATGAATAGAAAAATTTGTCACGCCCAGTTCGGTATATGACACTGAAATTGTATATCCAATCTTTCCACATGTATATTAAATAGCCAATCAAATCTTTTCTCTCTCTCATATTTTTTTATTTTATTTATTTCCCTCTCTCATATTTTTATATTAAATATAAAAAAGTAATATTATATTTTAGGTTGAGTTGGGTTGTTGATAAATGATAAAAAATTAAAATTGGTTGTATGTATAGGTTGTATAAGTGGAAGAATAAAAAAATAATATTTTAACGATAGATTGGGTTGTGATAGTTTGTGAATAAAGATTGTCTCACAAGGCATACTATATAAGAACAAGTAACCCTCTAACATTACAAAAAGAGAAGACTATATAACTTAAATCACTACCATAATCATAGTTTTTATTATTGTACAGTTCGAGTCAAGGAAAAGAAAAAGAAAATTACATCATTTATATATTTTTACATAAATTGTATCCATAATCCAGAGTTAGGCAGTATTGTATTCATTTGAGTGTAGAAGAACCAACACCCATCTTGTACCATCAACATCTTTCTCGTGATTGAATGGCCCGCAGCCTATGTTTCCATGTCATTGAATCCATACAAACTGGAAGTAGTCATGATCATGTCTTGAAGCCGAAAGAGGTCCCGTTTTTGGGGTTTTTGCGCATGAAACCGCTCTCGAAATCTTCTCTAGTCAGAATTGAAGTTCAAGGTTCTTGCAATGGGGTGGTGTGTTTATCACAATACGACAATCATTTAGTAACCTCTTTGGTTGCTGTCCACCCTTTAAGGAAAGAATGTTACGAGCTTCCACCTCTTCCGTCTTGTTTTCGATTCATGGGCCGAGAGTCGTGTGGGCTTGGTTTTGATGATTCCACCAACACTTTCAAGATGGTGTGCGTTTTTTTAAAAGGACCTGCGCCACCGAATAACCTTCATCTTGTGAGGAAGAATTTATGCACAATGGTGCATGTCTTTGGCACAAACTCATGGCGAAAAATACCTCAAGCTCCATCTTATCCCATAACCGATGAAGCCATATATTATAATGGTTGTTTGCATTGGTCGGTTCAATCTTGACAGCCACATCAAAGATGATGGTGGAAGACAAATAATACGGTTTGATGTAAAAAAAGAGGAATTCGGGCTTATTAATCCCCCCAAATAAATGTGCGATCAGTGGAGGATTTTGAGTTCTGATAACTTGGTTGATCTCAATGGCGAAGTTGGATATGTGTCTAATAGGACCATGGAGGTTTGGGTATTAAAGCCCAAAGAATGTGTGCCGCATTGTCGGTTTGAAAAACAACTTATTCCTTATGGATACATCGACGTTTTAGGGTGTTGGAATAAAGACGGGGAC
The DNA here is from genome assembly GCA_026074375.1 of Tanacetum coccineum. Taxonomy (NCBI): domain Eukaryota; kingdom Viridiplantae; phylum Streptophyta; class Magnoliopsida; order Asterales; family Asteraceae; genus Tanacetum; species Tanacetum coccineum. The sequence continues at coordinate 115,825 of BQNB010003029.1, forward strand.
ATGTTAATAAGAAACAGAGGCGACGGAAGGTATAAGTTCTTCGTTTGCAACCTGAAGAGTGGTGTTTTACATAAAAAACCAACATTGTTGGTCCGATGAGTACAATATATCTAAAGTTAAAAAGAAAAAAAGAAGAGGAGTGTTTAGGATATGTCTTTTAGTCTTGTTTATGGTGGTGGCATGAGATTAGGCGGACGTCGGTGGTGGTGGCGGAATGGGGTGGCTGCCAAAGATGGTGGTGATGTTTATAATGTGTTATTTATTTATTTTGTTATACATGTGAAAAGATAGTTTTGCCCTCACAGTTAAAGGTCAAAGTTGGTCAAACTTAGGTTTTGGACCAACAGTGTTACGGGTCGATAAAAACGGACAGGATCCGTTACAAAAAATAATTTTGGACCAAAAGTGTTATACCCGGTAAATAAGGACCAAAAATGTAGTTAACTCTTCTATTTAATACAACGTTTGTGGATCTAAGTGTCATAACATTATTGTTTAGAACCGGCTGGACACGAAAGGAATGTTATTTCTTTTTTATATTGGTTTAGTTGACTCCAACAAAATCTATCCACTCAAGAGTAAAGGAGCTCAAACTAACTTTTTGGCAATCCCAATTCGAATGAAACAAACATTTTTGGGTATACATAACGTGCTTAAAGACCGTCTGATGGGCGGGCTAACCCCAAAAGTTCATTTATGATAATAGAAGACGAATACCAATGGAATGCCTTATTAACGAACACTTCATATGTACATTAGTAGAATACAAACTTGACGTTTTATTTCTTTTTTGCTCGTGTTTTGTTTGTTTGGGTATTTATGTTGCTTGCCCTCGTTGGATTTGCTTGTTTATGTTTCTCTTTATTGTATTTGCTTCCGCTGCTTTCTTTGTCTTATCTTCTATCTTTTATTGCCTTGTGTTTTTCTCTTCTATTGCTTTCTTTGGTATGCCCTATGTTTGCCCAGTTTCCTCTACTTTGTTGTGGTATGTGTTGCCTTTTCTTCGTATACGCGTCCCCTGTTTCTCTTGCCTTGTGCATGTTTAGTTCCTTTTATGTTTTGCGTGGTTCGCTTTTATGACCTGCCCCTATGTTGTTGATGTCTCATGATAGGCCTTTTAGGCCTTTTTCTATATCTAGTTTGCCTTGTTTTCGTGATTATATCTTTGCTTTGTGGCTCTTTTGTGATCTTTTTGCTCTCCTATTTTTATATGTCTTCTAGTTTTAGACATGTGCCTTGTTGTACATGCGTTCTGCTCGTTTTTTTTTTTGCTTCCTTTGCTTTCGTTGTCTTATGCATGTTTGGTGCCTTTGGTGCTTTGAGTGTTTACTTTTTTGCTTGCTTTTTGGATCTTGCTTCTTTATCTTCTCCTACCTTGTGGCCTTTCATTATCATGCTTTCAAAATAATAATAATAATAATAATAATAATAAAACAAGATTGGTGTTCTTTCTCTTTTTTTAGCCGGAGGTCTATCTCGAAACAGTCTCCTTACCTGTGAGTTTTCCAAATATAGAGGCATGATCTACATCTTACCTTAGGAGTTTTCCAAATATAGAGGCATGATCTACATCTTACCTTCCCCATACCCTGCTCAGGCGTGGGCGGGAGTGGGTATAATTGTTGTTGTTACCCTTGTAAAGTATATTAGGCCGATCTCATCTTCCTGTTTTAGGCTCCTTGATGTTTTTTTCGGGCTTTTGCTTGTTGGAATTACAAGGCTATCATCTATCTATCTATGTTTGATAGTGACAAAATCAGTCAACCATCAATGACAACAACAACAACTTGAATTGTGGTAATTCAAAGCTGCTGGCTAGCTTATAAGTTGATTTCAGCTTGTTTTCTTACCGATGTGGGATTCCCCAAAACAATATGTTGATGCAATTTTGTCTTATGATTTTGCAATCATCTCTTTTTAGAGGATTTGTGTTGGAAATTCTATTTTTCCATTAATCTTAATCTTAAACTTAAACTTTCTGATTGTCTTTTTACCAACGTGGGATTTGGTAGCCCAACATTTCACATGGTATAACATATATACCCTCTACCAGATAATTATCTTGACAAAACAGAACTTGTACTACTCGGCTCTATAGGACCACTAACAAGTTTTCTTTCCATAATGGTTCGTGCAATCAATTAGCATCGAAAGAGCAAACTTACTTTTGTGACAACTACAAGTTAGTGAGGGGGAAGCATTGACTAGGAATAGGACCACTAACAAGTTTTGTTTCCATAATTCAAGCCATGGCAAATTTCATTGATTTTACCTTTTACTACAAGTGTCGGGCTGGGTGAAAACGCGCAACTTGTTGCTCAATTTTGAATTTTTAAAATTCATATTATTCAATATTTGTCTGTTTTTCTTAATAGAATCATTTAGGAGTTTGCTTGTTTAGTTTTGTTGCCCCAGCACAACACCTTAAGAGCGCGCTATTTCAACCTATTTGTTAAAGTTATGATCTTTTCCTGGTAGAAAGTACAGGGACTGATTGTGTCTTTTGCTTTTTCTTATTTCAGTTGTTAAAAGTATGGATTGCTGGATTTAGCAAGTCATGTAAAGTTGAGGGCTTGGATTGATCTTTTATCTTTGGCAGCTGTATTTAAGCTAGGTCTTCAGTCATTTGCGATATATACAACAAATCAACTCTCTCTCTTAAAATTACACATATTCATCTTCTTCTTGTATACCCTAATCGATTAAGATCGATCTTGATTCATTGTTTTAGTTTCTGATATTATAATAGAACTATTATCAATTAGATAATAGGTTTACAACTTGAGATTCAAGAACTTGGTTTTGGTTTAATCAAAGTTTTTTACAATGTGTCCGTAGATTGACTCAAACTGTTATGTTT
>BQNB010003030.1:0-115705 GCA_026074375.1 Tanacetum coccineum
AATGTCAATATAAAGTTGGTGAATTCATAGGTTTAGTTCAAATAGTATAAATGTGGACCACAAGATTTCAAAATATATGTGACAGTTATAGGAAATACAACTTCACATAAAGAGGCATTTATGTTGCACTAAGCTCATGACACCAAGGCTAATAGTAAAAAGTAGCATGTACACTGCCACATAAGTCTTGCCCTTACAAGTGTGTGACCAAAGACCACCTAACTAATTTCGACATGATATACATCCGTTGGCATGTACATTCCGTCAAGTACCCGACTAGTAAGAATAACCAAACCCAGATGGGGATTATTAGCCCCAATATATCTACTTATTCACTCGCGCTCACTTAACTAGCCAGTCGGTTATAGGTAATTAACAGTTCATGATGATTCGAGCAATAGTGGTCTAAACACAACTTAGGCAACACGTAAATAGGGAAATTCTCACGAATAGTACTTATGTCCAGTTTTAAAAGCAAGCAATGTTTCTCACCCCAAGTTATAAAACATTTATACAAAACGAGTAAAGAGTGGGGCTATGAACTCACCTTAAGCAAATGGTGAGCAAATAACTAAATGGAGATAAATAACGATATCGGACGACTCTAACCGCGACCTAATTAAAAGACGCGCTTCAGAAACGAGAAATAAATACGAAACATCGAATAAGACGCTCAACGAAAATAGACATCCATAGGAGTTTGTGCTTTAGTTTATATAGTAAAACATGATATTAAGAAAGTATACGGTTTATAGTTACGTTACGATATGTTTTACGAAAAGTTTCTAATTTCGGAAAGTTACTATTTTTAGAAAGTTTCTATTTTAGGAAAGTTCTATGTTTCGGGACGTTAATATCGTCCCCTAATATACAATGATTCCATTTACCCTAAACGCATTAGTGAAACCTAAACGCCACTTTCTAAGTCTGTCTCGCTACTAAATACCAAAAGTTTCTATTTTTAGAAGTTTTCCGTTTTAGAGATCCGACATTAAGTTAGTGGCATTTTTAAAAGTTCATACTTAATTTACTAACGTTATTACTTGTTTCGTCAATATTTTAAAATCTCAAAACATCCTGAAAGTGTCTGAAGAGCCATTTTTCTATTCCAATCAGCAAGCTCATAGTATTATTTTTTCTCAAAAACGTTCCAAAATTCATTTCGCCTTAACTCGGCCATTTTAAGTCCGCTTTTAGTGTTCGAGATATGAAAACTTATCTATTCAAAAACTACCTTCTTGACAATTGAAAACATTTTTAAGTGTCTGAAAACCTTAAAGCAAATTCAGATCAGCAAGCACTATTTTCGCAAACGCCTCTAAAAACACAACCAAACTTCACAATAGTGCCTAATCTAACCTAAACCCATTCACTACTAAACCAATACAACAAAATCAACTCGTAATCTATCCTAATCCCTTCACCATCTTTGTTGCAACACACAAGAACACTCAATCTCACCAAGACTACAATATGAGTGCATAAAAATACCAACATCTTTATTATTTATAAAAAACTTACTTATAAGTTTTAAAAATCATAAGACAAACATATGGATGTATAGATCTTGAATAGAAATACAAGAGCATAAAGAAATCAAAAGAAAAAGGTTAAGGTTTACTTACAAAAGTTGATGAACAAGATAGAAACAAAAGATCTTGAAAGAAGGAGAGTAGATCTTGAAAACCCAAGTATAAAAACCAAACCCTAACTTATAAATCTTGAAAACACTTAAAATCAAATGAAACCCTTGCTTGGAAACGCCTTAGAACTTGATAGAAATAAGTTTAGAGCGTGTACATCTTGCTAGAAATCAAAGTTGTGAATTGTGTTTGTGTTTTTGTTTGTTGCCGAGACCAAGGAGAAAGAAAAAAGAGGAGAGGACAAATTTTGCCTAATGAAATGAACCAAATGAGATGTGTGTGTTTATAAGTTGGTATTTATAGGACAAGATTTAGGGTTTAAGGTTACATGTTACTCAAGCACACCAAGGGTGTGTGTGGAGGGGTGTTTGGCCGAGCAAAGGGACAAGGGGGGGGGGGGGGGAGACCAAGCCAACTAACTAGCCATAGTTCATGACTTTGGCTCCAAGTTTAGCTCAAATGAAAAATAAATTAAATACCTACACTAGTGGTTTTGTGGCCAAGCTTAGTGCTAGAAGCCAAGGAGTGTGTAAGGTTGTGTTGGAAGTATGTGAGAGTAAAACAAATGTATCACTATCCTTGTATATGATGTTTGAAATTTAAATTTTGGTTTCCTTTTTATTTGAATGTGTGCTGAAAATTTTGAGACTAGGGGAGGACATGAAATTTTGAATTTTATACTAGGAGACTTGTAATTTGTTATTATGGGTTTACATGCAAAGGTGATATGTTTTCGGGTTTCCGTTTGATCAAAAACGTTAAAAACATAAACTCACACCAAAAATAATAAAATCGCAAACGTAAATATTCGTAAACCACGAAATGACATAAAATGACTTTATTAATTATAATTTACGTAAATTAAGCTCAGTCCGACGTCGGAACGCTTTCGATAACGATTTTCAGTTTTTACGCGGGACAACATCCCGGATTAACGTCAAATTAACACTTAACTTATAAAAGTTAAAATAATGGACGGAATCGGTAAAATATTGACCTGTAATTTACGGGGTGTCACATATGACATATACTGGTTATCCTTTGGTTCTAGAAGGATACACTGACGTAAGCTGGATCAGCAATACTGAAAATAATTCAGTAGATCCTTGTTGTTTCATTCTTTTGTTCTTTTGTATCATTGTTTTTTATCATCAAATCAATAAATCCCAACAATGTTATTATGGGTTTACATGCAAAGTGGGGAAAAAAATTATTTTAATGTTTCCAGGTTTCTGTTTGATCAAAATGCTAAAAATGTAAACTCACGCCAACAATAATAAAATCGCAAATGCAAATATTCGTAAACCACGAAATGACATAAAATGACTTTATTAATTATAATTTACGTAAATTAAGCTCAGTCGACGTCGAAACGCTTCCGATAACGATTTTCAGTTTTTAAGCGGGACAACATCCCAGATTAACGTCAAATTAACACGTAACTTATAAAAGTTAAAATACTGAACGGAATAGGTAAAAATATTAACCTAAAATTTACAGGGTGTCACATATGACATATACTGGTTATCCTTTGAATCTAGAAGGATACACTGATGCAAGCTGGATCAGCAATACTGAAGATAATTCGTCTACCAGTGGCTGGGTATTCTGCTTGGTAGGGGTGTAATCTCTTGGGCTTCCACAAAACAAACATGCATCACTGGTTCAACAATGAAATCTTAATTTGTGGCCTTAGCAGTTGTTGGTAAGGAAGCTAAATGGTTGAGAAACCTGATTCTTGAGATTTCATTGTGGTCCAAACCTATAACACCTATCTATCCTTTATGATAGTGCTGCTACATTGGCAATGGCTTATAGCCAAATGTACAATAAGAAGTCTAGACACTTAGGTGTCAAACATAGCATGATTCGTGAGCTTATCACGAATAGGGTGGTATCTATAGATTTTGTGAGGTCTCAACAAAACTTAGCTGATCACTTGACGAAGGGACTGACTAGAGACTTTGTTTTAAAGTCTACTGAAGGGATGGGTTTAAAGTCCAACCAAGTCAGTGAATGCCAAGACTCTTAGGCTTCCACAAAATAAACATGCATCACTGGTTCAACAATAAAATCTTAATTTGTAGCCTTAACAGTTATTGGTAAGGAAGCTAAATGGTTGAGAAACCTGATCCTTGAGATTTCATTGTGGTCCAAACCTATAGCACCTATATCTATCCTTTGTGATAGTGCTTAGTAGGAGCATGAATAAAGAGGAACCACATATGTAAATGTTGAGGTTTTTCCGCTTCAGAGAGCATGGATTTTAGCTCTTACAATATTTATGAATTAGATATGGACACATAGCTTGTATAGTGTCAGGAGTTTTTAAGTGTTTGAAAACTTGTGTGTATTTTATCTTCAGGTATTCGAATGAGTTGAAGGGTTTAATTCTTAGATTACCCTGATTCTTGAATATTTGAATGTGTAATTTACTAAGATGGAAATTCAACCCTCAGGATATTTTCGTTTATGCACATGTTTTGTTTAATGTTTAATTTTCATGCAAAGGAATTGTACTAAATTGGGGAGGATTATTGGAAATTTAGTTTAATTGTGGGTTCTGTTCATATCGGTAATGGGACTGGAGGTACGGAGTGTACTCCCATAGGTCATTGAACCCCTTGACTCTGATAGTGGTAAAAGGGAATTCAGGTCTTTGATGAAGTTCAGTGAGTTCACTCACTGGATGGTATTCATCAGTTTGATGGCTTTAGCTTTGTACTCTCTAAGTAGTAAGCTGAAGGATACCATCAGGGAGTTAGCTGATGGTTCAGGACACTGAAGGATTGACTTTGCTAGAGTGAATTCAATTAACTTGTAACAACTTTGACCTGTTCAAGTGGCAAGTTTGACTACATTAAATGACCATGGTTAATTGATCATGTAACCACTAATTCCTATAATCATGAGGTCTAATTATGGAAGAGATTATATCTCCAATAATCTCTCATAATTCCCTTGACTAGGGTTTTGAGTATTTCTCCTATAAATAAGAGATCACAACTGCATGGAAAGACACATAGAAAACAATTTACACTTAGAAATGAAGGGTTCTTGATTTGTACCTAAAACAAGAACAAACACTTGGTTTTATCCCAAGGAGGTATTTGTGTAACCCAGGCACAGGGTCGAATAATCTTCTTTGGAAAGTGATTACACGACTTCAAGTGATGTCTGGTAACCATCTTTGGTAATTAGCTAGGCTATTGATTATATTCACCCTGATCTGGGCTCATCATACAACCAACATGATGGACAATGCAACCTGATTCGTTTGCCTGCTTTGACCCGAGCCAGTTTTGTCAGCTACCCAACCCACCAATGTTATTCCTCCCATCTAATATCATCATTGTGGCACTAGGATATTTTTGGTTTATCAAACATGTCTTTCTTTCCTTGTGTATATATTTTCGTGCAACTAAAGTTGGTGACGTATATTGACAGAATTGCATGTACCATATCATGAATCTCTATACTAAGTCATGGTTCTTTCATTTTATCGCTTGTCATTGATTAAGGAAAAGTAAAGTGTCTATGTGATGTATCAATGTTGCCATGTTGTTTATATTCCTCACTTTGAAAATATTCCTCGTTTGTCATTGATTAATAGTAAAAATCTTTAATAAATCTCTTTACTTTGTGGAACAAAATCTTATTATGATCCCTTAAACCTGAATTATGAATGCTGCGTCTACTTAAACTTCAAAAAAACAAAAAAAATATATCAAATCTAAATTGAGATTTTTTCATTTAACACGTCTAATATATTTCTTTAACTGAACTTGCAATCCATAATATAACCAGTAGATTGCCTCAAAACTAAATTAATCCTTGTTGTTCTAGGATTGGTGAATTCCTTAGATGGATAGGTATGCTGGAGTCTTTCAACATTTAACAATGCAACTGAAGAGATTTTCAAGCAAAGAATGCACATTGAAATCCAATCCAATCAATAACTAGAATGTTGTTATTCTTACACCTTTAAGTCCATCACCTCGATGAATATTTCTACAATTTCTATATCTTTAGACAAAACTAAGAAGTAGTTGAATTAGTTGAATCACCATTCTGCTATCCTCTACATGAACTGAAATAAATGAGTCAATTTTTTTGGGTCCAATAGACTTTGTAAAAGCTCTTTGTGTGGCATGGCATGGTAAAATTGCATATTGGTTTGTTTTGAGATAACTTAGTTTAGATTCGTTTGATGACAAATGACCATCATGAAACAAAAAACTCAGTTTCACCTTATGGTTAGCAAGGGTTTATTATAATCGCTTTATATCTTGTGTGTCTTGACTAACACCATTTATTGTTCTTCATGTTGCTCTTTGCAACTCTACACATTTTAATGTTTAAGTGATTGTCTACCACTTATACGGTTACTGTTTATGTCGTGAATAGTTCATTCTAGTATCCAAAAAACATAAACTTTGATTCATATGATTCCAAAACCACATTTTTTTATAAAATTGGCAAAAGTAGCTTTGTGATTTTAGTTACTTAAAAGCTTTTCAGTGTGCCAAAGTTCAAAAGGGTTATGAAACAAGTTGTAAGAAATAATAAACAGATTTTAACAATGTCTGAAACGCAAAGGGTGTAAATACAAATCTTAAAAAACATTATATTTGGATACAATATTCAATAATGGTCTTATTATTATTTTCAGCTTTTCACCAAAAGTAGGAAGGAATTAGAAACCATAATTCAAAGAGAAAAAAATGGCTCTCAAAGATAAACAAAAATCAAAGAGAATTAGAAACTGGATTCCTACAGAGATCATTATTGAAATTCTGTTAAAGCTTCGATCGAATCCTTGTTACGGTGTAAGTTTGTTTGTAAAGAATGATACTTATTAATATATGATCAATGTTTCATTAAAACAAATTATACTTTATCTAGTACCAACATTAACTATGAACATCATAGACTTATACTCAACACTTTTCAACAAAGAAACAATCTCAAAGCATGCCCGGTATCTAATGTGATGTTTGATAAATCTACTAATAATGCGTTACTGCTTGAAAATCCATTGCAATGAACTCGACCTCCTCGAGCTCTTTTGATAGTTAGGTCTTGTAATAGATTATTATGCATTTTAGTTGAGGATGATAATATTCTTTTTCTTTACAACCCAAGTACTAGAAAGAACATTTTTTTGACAGGTTTAAAATAGGGGCCGGTTTCCGTATGTGCGGTATTTACTATGGTTTTGGGTTATGATGAGACGACTCGTCATTTACAAGGGTGGTTAAAATACTTACTGTTTGACGGAAACTTCGCCTTCTGCGGTACTATAATATATTCGTTAAAACTGGAAGTTGGAAGGAATTTTCCTTGTGCTAATCCTTATAATTATGGTAATTTTTTTAAATGGAGCTCTACATTGGGAGACTGGTGATGGCTGGACGGATTTATAGGATATAGTTTCTCTTGATTTGGGAAGAGTCGTGGTTAGCCTTAAAATATGGAGTCGAACAAGGAAGTTTGTTCATTAAGAATATTATGTCTCGATCAATTAATTATGTAACGTTTTTGTAATAGGCTAGAAAACGAAACGGGTCATCTAGTAAGTAATATTAGATGTATTGACTGGTTTAAACACAAGCAAATCCCGAGACCTTGTCCGATATGTCAAAGCCTTACTCGTCAATTGTAAAGTGTTATGGGTATATAAACCCTTTTCCACTCATGGAAAAAGGTGTGTGATTGTTTATTCTATCTACAAGCCTCAATATTTAATCTTCTTTTTTTCTCTCTTTGGTTTCTCTCTCTAAAATTCCTTTTTATCATCTATTATTTTCTTGTTCATCCAGGTCTAAATAATGAAGTGAAGTAATTTCTTGGTTTCGACATTTGGTATCAAGAGCCTCAGGTAGATTAGTGGTTGTTTTGTGGTAATAAGCTCAAAATTAAAAAAAACTTCATGGCTTATTTGAGACAAAAGCCCACGGCTTGTTTATGCTTTGGCTTATTGATTCTTAAGTGGTGTTAAGCTTGAGCTCACTAGCTTATATAGCTTTTACGTACTTATTTCAATAATCAAACATAAGTTTTTTGTTGTTTATGGTTATTTTTTTGTTTTGTTCGAAAGTTTTGGTATAAAACATCAAGTTTCATGTTGTGTTAGTGGTTTAAACTGAAATGGACGTGAACTTTTGTGTTTGTATCAAGCCTACATTAGCAGTGGTTCTTCTGAGTTCTATAGCGTATTTTAGCTTATTCGAGGCTTATTATGGTTCAAAAAATGGTTTTAACTCGTTTTTCAATCTAGCGAGTTAGGTAATTTCTTGATAGCGAATTACGGGTTTGCCATAAGGTGTGTTTGTTTGTTTACTTAAAGTAGAAAAGTTAAAAAGGTAGAAAATGCCGTGTTGTACTTGTTCAAAAGTGACCTACCTGGCAGCTTGAGAGCGAGTTACGAAAAAGAACAAGTCCAAACGACCTTAGAGATTGAAAATCTAGCGAGTTATAGGGTTTTAAAAATCTAGCGAGTTAGTTACAGGTTTCAAAATTCTGGAGAGTTACGGTTTCACGGTTCTAGCGATGTTAACAGGTTTATTTTAAAGACAAATTCTCTATTTCTAGCGAGTGTTATGATGCCAAGGTTTTTGCAGATCAGCGGTTTTCAGAAGACAATAGCAGTCATATTAGAGGTTAACTAGGAAAATTAAAGACCTTTTCCTAAGTCATATCAAATCGTTATGCGCATAACTTATTCTATATAGTTAGCGAGTTGTGCGTTTGACAATCCCATTGTTTTGAAAAACATATTTCCTAAAAAAAAAATTTGACCTGTTCCTAAGTCTCATATCCAAAAGTCTATCCAAAACGGTTAAGTCGATCCGCGCTTCAGGTAGTTATGTGCACTGAATTTGGGAATATATGATCACTGTTCTAATCAAAACAACTTGAACCATATCAAAAAAAATCACAAAGGACTCAAAAGACATACTAATTCAACTCCAAACAAACCTTAATATCCAATCAATTACATTACAGTTTTCTATTGATTTTGAATCTCGTGAAAAGACTCAAATTATTTTTCTCAGTTTTAATCATTGGACTTGTAAAATCCCAATGGATGTTCATCTGTATTTTATTTCTACCACAACTTCAATCACAACTAAATTACTTAATATCCATCAATCATTTTTACTTCATAATTCAACAATCATTCATCATGACTACTCCTAATCTGTTAACTTCCACAACTGACAGTCAAATGCATAACAACATCATGTCTTCGAGGTTCAAGGGGATGCGTTCACCTATAGCTATGCAATAGGACAATATGCACAATGGCGATCATGGTTCTTAAGATACATTGATACAAGAACAAATGGTGATGCCTTAAGGAAATGAATTCTCGAAGGTCCTTACACTCCTACTACTGTCATAATTCCAGCTATACCTGCAACGGATAATTCTCCAGCAGTTCCTGAACGAACAACAGTTGAGACTATCTTGAATATGTCTCCTGAAAACAAAGCTCATTTTTGAATCAGAAAAGGAGTGTTTCATTTGATATTGATTGGAATTGGAGTGGGGGGGGAAAATTTTTATACTCAAATGTTTTTTTGGGGATGCATCGCTAAGAAACTCATGAAATGTGGGGAAGCTATCGAAAGGTACAACAAGGTGAATCACTCAACATTCAAGACTCAAGACAAACTTATTTTAGGAGTTTGGACAATTCACCTCTCACGATAGAGAAACAATTGAGTCATATTACACAAGGTTTTACAAGCTAATGAATGAAATGATAAGAAACAATTTGACAGTTGCTACGATGCAAGTCAATGTTCAATTTCTTCAACAACTTCAACCAGAATGGTCAAGGTTTGTAACAATTGTCAAGCAGCAACACAAGTTGGATGAAGTTTCATATCACAAGCTCTTTGACATTCTAAAACAATATCAAAAGCAAGTTAATGAACTCCGTGCTGAAAGAATAGCCAAGAATGCTAACCCATTAGCACTTGTTGCTACTGCTCAACTATATCAAGATCCATATTATCAAACATCAAAGTCTTACAAATCATATGCACCAACATCAAAAGCTTTACTTCTAACCAGATCTCATGCAACTACAAGATACAAAGGCAAAGAGACAACCAAACCAATCACACCTCCATCTGAGTCAGCTTCTGAAGAAGACAATGATCCTGAACAAGCTCAGAAGGATAAGGAAATGCAAAAAAATTTGGCACTTACAAACCTACCAACAACAACCTTAGAACTTCCTCAAACGCCAGAAACAAGAATGTGGATACTACTTCAAGATACAAGAATGACAATCAGTCTGGACAGTTTGGGAATCAGAGGATAATGACTATTGTTGGGGCTAAGGAAACTGTAGGTGGTCAAGTAGTGCAGCAGTCTGGGATACAGTGTTTCAACTGCAAGGAATTTGGTCATTTTGCTAAGGAATGCGAAAAGCCAAAATGGGTTAAAGACTCCACATATCACAAGGAAAAGATGTTTCTGTGTAAACTAGCTGAAAAAGGTGTTCAACTTTAAGCAGAGCAATCTGACTGGCTAGCAGACACGGATGAAGAGATTGATAAACAAGAGTTAGAAGCACATTACAACTATATAGCAAAGATCCAGGAGGTTCCTAATGCAGACTTAGGCACTGATTCTGAGCCATTGGAACAGGTACAATACGATACTGGATATAATGTGTTTGCCAATGAAATACAACATTCTGAGCAATCTGAATCCATTAGTAACAACATGTGTATTGGAAACGGTGATATTAAGGTCATCCGATTCACCAGATATTGTGATAATGAATATCAAAAGACCAAAATGATGTAGAATGTGATGATGAGCGTGTTGCGCTTGCTAATTTAATTGCAATTTTAAAACTTGATGTCAATGAAAATAAAAAGATTCAAAAGCAATTAAATAAAGCAAACATAACACTTGCTCATGAATTGACTGAGTGCAAATCTATTCTTGCGGAAACTAGTAGAACTCTAGAGGAATCTAATAGTATTCAGGATAGTTGTCTAGTTACACTTCAAAACAAACAAACTGAGCTTGAGAAGTACAAAACATTTAATGACCGTACTGTTGACTATGATAAACTTAAACATAAGTTAAATGAAACTCGAGGACTATTAGCTCAAAAAGACATTGACATAAAAGAAGGTTTAAAACTTAAAGCCTATGAAATTTTAGTTGTCAAAGAGAAACACGATGAGTTAGTCAAACAAAGTATTTTAACAAAGTCACACTACAAAGGTCTTGTCAAGGATAAAACAAAGGTAATAACGGATTTGAAACTTAAGGAAGAAAAAGATATTGACAAAATTATTTCAATGGAAAAGCAATTAAAGTTTTTGAATGAAATTGTTTACAAACGGAGTCAATCAATCCAGACCATTCATATGTTAGCACCTAAATGCCCAACATTTAATGGAAGACCTACCTTTGCTAATCCAATGTGCCTCAAAAAGGCTCAATCTGAGATACCATGTTTGTATGAGATCCCACATGACCAATCTGATCCTGCAAACAGACTCATCACCGATAGGGAAGAGACACTAACTCTTGAAAGAGATAGTCGAGAAAAATTAAATAAAGACTTAGTGAAACCCTATGATTACACAAAGTTAAATAGTCTTTATGAAATCTTTAAGCCCCTGACCCAGGAATATCAAATACAGTTGGCACACGCAAATGAAGTAAGGAAGAAAATGTGGATAAAATCTTTTGTGAAAACAAAACCAAATATTTTCAAAAACATTGATTTCTTACCTGTTTCCAAGTCAATAAGCAAAAGTAGACAAGCATATAATGTTATGACAAACAACATAAATCATCTTAGAGAACTTGTCGATCAAGCTTGGGTGAAACATTCAAAAGATCGTTTTTGTGCCCCAACTGCTCATGATATAGAAATCCTAATTAAGACATGTTTGATGCCTCTTGCCCTTAAGACACAGAATGATAGTTTCGCATTTATTCATGAACTTAAGCAAGAAATGCATGCTAATTTAAAGTACATTGACGAACTTGAATCTGATAAAGCAGAATTTTCAAACATGTATGATATTCTCTTGCAAGAATGTGTGTCTAATGATGTTATGTGTTCTTATTTTCATTCGTTATCTGATTTAGATGCGCACACTAAATTGCAATGCTTATATCTTCATAAAGTCAAAGAATGTGATTGTCTTGCACAAAAGCTTTCGAAACAAACTAAATCTTCTTTGTAAAGAGTTTTAACACTGAGCTTTTAAAACGAAGTTTTTGCTAAATTAGAAAAATAACTCGATTCTCTTAGAAACTGTCGCTTTACAACAATGTCAAGAACAAATAAAAAATGACACAATTTGCAAAGTAACAGCGTCAAATGTATTTAAAAAATAACGTGAACAATATCTTAAAATACAAGATTTGAAAGCTCAACTGCAAGACAAGAACATTTCAATATTTGAGTTAAAGAAATTCATTGAAAAATGCAAAGGAAAATATGTGGAAACTAAGTTTGATAAACCATTTGTTGTTCGTCAACCTAATGCTCAAAGGATTCCAAAACCATCAGTTTTATGAAAACAGAACTCCTGTTTCAACTCACTGAGAGGAAAAATTTTTCAATAAAAAATTCTGTTCCAAAAACTAATGAGTCAAGAGGTTTATTCAATAAAAAACCAGACACTTATAGAATTTGTCTCAACATCACACAAAGTTGTAAGAAACACAAATGTAATTAAACCAGACATGTATCGAATTGAATCTAGGACAACACAAACTAGAGCACCATAGTTGCCTCAGACCTATAGGAATACTAATCCTCGCGTGTCTACATCTACAGGATTAACTCACAGAACTAATGTTAGCAGACCACAGACTAAGTACACTCAAATGAAAGATAAGGTCGTGCCAAACATTAGTCAAGTGAAGTATAAGAAGACTGAAGTAGAAGACCACCATAGGATTTCTAGTATTTCTAATCAAACAAAGTCTGTAACTGCGTGTAATGACAGTTTAAAATCCAGAACTTCGAATGTTAATGTTGTTTGTGCTACTTGTGGAAAATGTGTGTTTAATTCAAATCATGATGCTTGTGTTTCTAAATATTTGAATGACGTGAATGCTAGAACTAAGAAGCCTAAAGTAGTGCCTATTAGTACTAGAAAACCCAAAAGTCAAGCGAACAAATCTGTTGCAACACACCGTAAGAAAACAGTTGCATCAGAATCCACTGTCCAGAATTCCAAGAGTTACTATAGGATGCTATATGAGAAAACTAGTAAGGCGTGGAAATGGTGGATAGAACAACAATGCCCATCAGGATATAAATGGGTTCCTAAGACAAAAATGAAATGGGTGCCTAAAGTTAGGAATGAAACTGTGAAAAAGAGAGTTAGTTTTGCCATAGATAATGCATCTAGGATAACTAATGTCTTGAAACTCACAAACACTTTAGGATCCAATTTGTCATGTATTCCATCGTCCTCTAATTCTCTTGCAGATTGTACAACTCATCCTATTCATTGTTGACTCGGGATGCACAAAGCACATGACGGGCAATATATCGATTCTGTGCAATTTTGTTGAAAAATATCTGGGTACTGTTCGTTTTGGCAATGATCAATTTGCTCTAATTCTTGGTTATGGAGATTTGGTTCAAGGAAATATCACGATCAACAGGGTTTATTACGTTGAAGGTCAATCACAATCTCTTCTCGGTTGGTCAATTTGTTGATGCGGATTTTGTTCGGTCGGCTTAGGGGTGGTCATTTAGAGGGCGTGGTCATCCCGAAGGTATATGAGTTATAAAGCGTATTTAAAGGTCAGGTCCGCTTTAGATTTAGAGAGGAGAAGTCCTGCATGATTCTAGTCAGAGTTGCTGTTAAGTAATTGAGGAAGTGTAAGAGGGCAACAAGAGGGTTTAGTGCTTAAGAAAGTATAAGTGAAGTATTGTCAGTACAGAAAAATGCACAGTCGCTGTTAGCATTGGCCCAGTTATATATTTAGCTTATTAGAGGGTTTTTATGCAGCTTAGTAGTCAATTTAGACTTACGTGTTAGTCCGTGGTCTAGTAACAGTGTTGCTTTGGTTATCTACGATGTTTCGATTTAGAGATCTTGAAGGAAACAATTTACTCACCGGTAATCGTGGATCTGATCTCTATATAATTTCTCTTCAATAAACAACTTCATCAACTCTAATACTGTCTATGCTAATCGCCTCACCAAATCATGCATGGTTATGGCATCGAAGACTTTCACATTAACTTCAATTACATCACTTGCTTTTAACGAAAGAATATCGTGATTGGTTTACCAAAGTTTGAATACTTAAGAATCAACTTTGTTCCTCTTGTGAACGTGAGTAAAGCAAAGGAGTTCATTCAGAGAAATATTGTTCCAAAGTTTAAAAGGACGGTTATATTTGCTCATAGGACTTATGTGGTCAATGCGGTGTGCTAGCATAAATGGGGAAGGAAATATATTCTGGAATTATAGATGTCTACTTAAGATATACTGGACTCTCTTCTTACATTCCAAGGATGGAAACACCATGAAGTTTTAAAGGATTTTCTCACAATGATCCAAAAAGAAATCTTTAAGCCAGTAATTTCTATTCGAATGACAGGGAACTGAGTTCTTAAACAAGACACTCCATGTATTTTTCAAAGAAGAAGGAATTAAGCATCAAACTTCCACTCCTCGAACACCTGAACAGAATGGCGTTGTCGAAAGATGAAACCATACTCTCATTGAGGCTGCTCGAACGATGCTTTCAGCTTCTAAACTTCCTTTATTCTTCTGGGCTGAAGCAATTGCAACCACATACTATACGCAAAACAGATCAAAAATCATCCCAACACATGAGAAAATGCCATATCACATCATTAATGACAGGAAACCTTTAATTAAACACCTTCACATTTTTGGTTGCACTTGTTACCTAACCAGAGATGGTGAAAATTTGGATAAGATGAAAGAAAAAGGGGATCCGTTCATTTTGGTAGGATACTCCACTCAGTCAAAAGGATATCATATTTACAACAAGAGAACAAGATTAATAGTTGAATCCATACATCTCAAATTTGATGAGATCAAAAGTGATGTATGAGCACAGTCTGTTGCTAATGATACTTCAGGCCTCGTTCCTCAACGACAAAAGGCGTCAGATTATGTCAACTCTGACCCCGTCCCCCAACTACAACATGTTTCTCCTTCAGCAGATACAATAGTTCCGTCACAACAAGAGTTGGATCTTCTATTTGGACCTTTGTACGATGAATTTTTCAATGCGGGTACTTCACGTATCAACAAGTCTTCTTCTCCCATCGATAATTCTACTCAACAAGACACACTACCTTCAACGAATATTCACCCTACATTAGAACCATCAACTCCTACAAATGTTCATGTTGAGGAAAACAACGATGATCAAGCAGAATTTACCAATCCTTTCTATACACCGGTACAAGGAGCTGCTGAGTCTTCCTCACGCAATTTTGGTAATTCAAATATGTATACCTTTAATCAACCACAAGATTTCGAATACCGATGGACAAAAGATCACCCGTTAACTCAAGTTCGTGGAAATCCATCTAAGCCAATGCAGACAACAAGACAACTTGCAACTGATCCTGAAATGTGTATGTTCGCCCTCACCGTGAGTATTGTTGAACCAAAAACCATTAAGGAGGCAATGGTTGATTTCTGCAGGATAGACAGCAATTGCAGGAAGAGCTTTCATCAGTTGACAGGACTCCAAGTGGGGGAAATCGTTGACAAACCCTTTGGCAAGAACGTAATCAAGCTAAAATGGTTATGGAAAAACAAAAAGGATGAAGACCAAACTGTAATTAGTAACAAAGCACGACTTGTAGCTAAAGGCTATGCTCAGGAAGAGGGTATTGATTTCTAAGAATCATTTGCTCCAGTTGCTCGCTTGGAAGCTGTTCGGATTTTCATCGCATATGTTGCACACAAGTCTTTTCCAATTCATCAAATGGACGTAAAAACGGCATTTCTTAATGGTCCAATGAAGGAGGAGGTTTATGTTGCACAACCAGACGGGTTTGTTGATCCTGATCATCCAGAAAAGGTTTACCTTCTAAGGAAAGCTCTATATGGATTAAAACAAGCTCCAAGAGCCTGGTATGATGAACTCTCAAATTTCCTGATATCCAAAGGTTTTACTAAAGGTACCATTGACCCGACCCTATTTACGATAAGATACGAGGAGGACATTCTACTTGTGCAAATTTTTCGTGAGTCATTTTTTTCGGAGTCCAACAAACCCTAAATTTTCTAAACGATTTGAAAAATTAATGCACACTCAATTTGAGATGTCCTTAATGGGGGAAATGAAATTCTTTTTAGGACTTTAGATCCACCAATCCCCACGTGGTATCTTTATCAATCAGGCCAAGTACGCTTTAGAAATACTTAAAAACATGGTATGGAAAAAGGACACCATAGAGTTTTGATCTTTTATATAAATTAGTATTCTTTTAATTTTTTAGTTTATTTTTTATAATAATCTTTATTTTATTTAATATAATTTTATGTCTATTTTTATATATTAATTAACTATAAATACTATAAATTTATTCTAATAATATTTTTTATACTCACATAATTTTATATTTATTATATTATTATTTATTCTATATATATTAATTATTTTAATTTTTAAGCATGGTACACCAATGGCTACGAAACCTAAATTACATGCAGACTTGAGTGGTGAACCCGTAGACCAAACTGACTACCGTAGTAAAATCGAGTCACTCATGTATCTGACATCTAGTAGACTAGACATAGTGCAAGCAGTATGTTATTATGCAAGATATCAAGCAAGACCGACTGGAAAACACCTCAAAGAGGTCAAAAGGATCTTTCGATACTTAAGGGGTACCATTAACATGGGACTCTGGTATCCCGAAGGATTCTGGCTTTGAACTAACAGCTTTTTCAGATGCCGACCATGCCGGATGTCTTGATACTTGTAAAAGCACTTCTGGAGGAATACAGTTCCTAGGTGATAAATTAGTCAGTTGGATGTCAAAGAAGCAGGACTGCACTAGAATGTCATCAGTAGAGGCAGAGTACGTGGCGTTATCTGCAGGTTGTGCTCAAGTTATGTGGATGAGGATACAACTTAAGGATTATGGATTCAACTACAACAAAATACCGTTGTATTCCGATTCTCAGTCAGCCATATCAATCTTATGCAACCCCGTGCAGCACTCCCGTACCAAGCACATCCATACTCGCTACCATTTTATCAAGGAACAGGTTGAAAACGGTATAATTGAATTGTATTTTGTCAGAAATGAATACCAATTAGTTGACATGTTTACTAAAGCCTTACCCTAAGATAGGTTTCACTATCTTATCAGATGAATTGGTATGAGACGTTTGACTCTAGCAGGATTGGAGGTTCTGGCAAATGAATCTGCTTGATATATTCTTCAAACATCGACTTGTAAATATTTTTGAGAAAAGTACAAATATATAAAATTTCAAAAAGAAAAATACAAAATCAAAAAATCAGAAAATGTTTCACAAAAATATTCTTCTCGACATGTCTCTTGGAATCGATAACATTTACATACCTAGAAATGTTGATTAATATCGACACGGGCGTGTAAATGAAGTTCGAACAGGAGTTTTAAATGCTTTTAAAACATGTCATTTCTATTTTTCTCAATGACTTGTAATCACTCTCAAAATGCAACTCGGACCCGAAAGACAAAGAAGAGTGTACGCATAAGTGCACTTATCCTTAGCGTTAAAAGAGAAGTCTTCTAACATTTGGTTTTTCAAAAAGTTGAACACAATTTTTCAAGAATTTTTCAATGACAATTCAAAATCTTTCAAAATTGCGTGTTCAACACTCCATCCCTCATAAAGTTTTACAAGACAATTCTTCTACATTTGGTGTCATTTTCAAAATAAGTCAATGTTTGAGGGGGAGTTTTTTCGAAATACAATGTTTTAATGATTGTTGGATACATCATAACATGACAATTCTTATGTATTCAACACATTATAAAAGGTCTTAATAACATCTAAGAAATAATGATAACTACTAAATAGATTGTTTGTTATAAGATATTCTGCGGATGAGCAAAATTTTCAAAATTCTTTCAATGACAATTCATAATCTTTCAAAATTGTGTGCTTAACAATGCTAACCCTCAATTTTATATTTATTTTACAACTTGGTATCATTGTTTTTGGTGTCAAACATATGTAAAATCGAAGGGGAGCAAGTTCATGTTTCATGTAATTCATGCTAAGTAATAAAATTTCCCTACGTAATATTTCATGAAAAATTTTAATCACACAGTATTTCCAAAAACTAAGTAATTAGTATTTAAAAAAGGGGAGAAATGTATTTAAAATGTGATTCTTGAAAATAATAAGTGAATACTTATCAACTCAAAGTGCTTGTACTCTTACAGAAAAGGTTTATGTTACGATCCCATACCCAACAACATCTTTAATTCAACGACAATTCTGAAGTCATAAGGTGAAGGTTAGGAATTAGTCCTATGATCCAACTAGAACCGTAGGACTACCCAAGGAACAATCCAGAGTTAAGAAATAGCAGTCCATAGGTAATGATTGGGGAGATGAATGTGGTATAAGGGAATAATGCCGACTAGAGATTGACTAACACTGGAACAATACAACAAGGTGTTAGTAATGACGTTTGGGAAGCATTGAATGGGGGTTTATTTTTTGAAAGAATGAAAAGAAAGTATGGATAAAAGGGTTTAAAGAAGAACCTTCCTACACTTTAGGCAAAAAAAAAAAAAAAAAAAAAAAAAAGAAAAAAAAAAAAAAAAAAAAAAAAAAGAAAAAAAAAAAAAAAAAAAAAAAATAAAAAAACAAAAAAAAAAAAAAAAAAAAAAAAAAAAAAAAAAAAAATAAAAAAAAAAGAAACCGGGATCAATACATAATTTATCGAATTCACAAAGATGAATTCTGAAAATGAAGACGACATCATAGAACCCAGTGAATGCAATGCCAACCCTTTCCAGCCATTCGATTTCACTTCAAAAGAAACTTGTCTCATTTGTCACAGAGATACACACCAATTCTATTGACTTTCTTACTCTGAGTTAGTTAATATTGAATAGGTGGCAGTCTGATCCAGCCTCCGATTACTAAAACCAAAACACACAAATCGAGTCTAGAGCCAAGAGATCAATAAAATAAATCTCATTAGGACACATTTCATTACAAACACTTGTTGAACATCAATAAGTTCACAAGCTGTTAACAAGAGTCCTATGCATTATCCATGTGATTTTGCAAGAACATCCGAGTGATACTTATGTATTCACAATGAAGATGGAACAACTGCTAGAGCCAACATCAAACAAGCTCTTGGTAGGTGACTTGCGAGATTCTATTTAAATCAAACTTGTGTCAACTGGAAAGAAACGATGGTGCGATTCAATGTGAATCAAACTTGTTCCAGTAAATGAATTGACGGCTGAATCAGAAAGATAGTAACTATCTGATTCACTCAAATCGTGTTGTCTGCTTTGAGACGTTCCAGTAATGAGAACTAGCAAGCATGGTAAATCTAATACATCTATGTTAGAAGATCCTACGCTTTGAGCTGGAAACCCTGTCAAGGAGATTCTTTGAATCTACTTGATCACAGGTACAATATTTATACTGTAAAATAGTCCTACATAACTGAAGGTTAATCTAACCAAATCCGAACGAATGACAAAGCCATATTCATCCACACGCTTTATTGCTAACTGTTTTATTTCAGGATTCATATAAAGATGGAGATGGAGATGCCTTATTCAAGCTGAAGTCAGATTCATTACCACGTGCTCATGCTCAAACTACAAAGACATCCTATAAGCATCAAGATTCAAGAATTAAGAAAGCTCAAGAATTAAAAGACAAAGTCTTCCACAAACTTTGATATACAAGATCTTCCTTAAGATATCAAGTCTATCAAGGGGGGAGATGTAGTTAGTCAAGTCTTTCAAGATGATGCAAAGTATGAGCATGTTGGTCAAGACACAAGATCACAAGGCGGCAAAGACGATCAAGACAGGAGGATAAAGATTTAAAGATCTCGGACGTAAAGACGAAGTCAAAAGACAATAACAAAGGCTCAAGATCAAAGATCGCAAAGCATGAAGGAACAAGCCTACAACGTAGATAGAGACAAAGATCACAAGAGCTTAACAACAAAAGTAATCTTATTGATCTCATGAAGGAGTGTCACAATGAACTCATTTCGGGGGAGATTGTTATCCTCAAAATATTGAGTCGAACAAGGATGTTTGTTCATTAAGAATATTATGTCTCGGTCATTTAATTATGTAACGTTGTAATAGGCTAGAAAAGAAACCGGGCTCATTTAGTAAGCTAATATTAGATATATTACGGGTTTAAACCCAAGCAAATCTCGAGCCCGGTCTGTGTCAAAGCCCTACACGTCCAATGTAAGTGTATGGGTAATAAACCCTTTTCCACCATGGAAAAGGGTGTTGGTTGTTTTTCTCTTACAAGCTAATATTACATCCTTCCATTTTTCTCTCTCTTGTTTCTCTCTCTAAATATCTTCTTATCTTCTTTCTTATTTTCTTATTCAATCCATGTCCTAAATAATGAAGTGAAGTGATTACGGGGTTCCGACAGCCTGAAAGCTCCAATCATAACCCATCCCATCAGTAACAACCAAGGCATTAGCAAGAGTCTCTACAGGTACAACCCTTCTTGTATTATCTCTATTTCTGTTTCCCTAGTTCCTTGGTACTCTGCATTCTCTAGCAAAGTGACCTCTCATGTAACAGTTGTAACATTTAACCTTTTGTCTTATCAAAGCCAACAGTTTCTTTGCCATTGAAATTCAGATTTCTTCCTGTCTTCCTTAAGAATCTTTTTACCCTCATGGTAAGCATGGCCACCTGCCATTTGAGATCCATCTTTTCAAGATTATCAGTATCAATCTGCTCCAGATCTTCATTGTCCAACTGTAGACTATTAGATTGATTGACAAAGAAGGAAAACATGACATCATCAGCATAGGTTGAGGAAGAAGCTTTTCCCTTTGAACTAGCAGCAAGAACATCATGAGCAGTATTAACTGCTTCATTAGTACTGCTAGTATCATCTGAAGATACAAAAGCCACATTCTGAGAGTTTGAGCTTGAGTTTGATTGACTTTTAATCTCATCGTTATACACCTTCAAGTTGTTGTACAAATCATCCATGTGCAACTCATCTAGAACAGCTTTGTTACGCATGATCAAGGCAATATTGTTCTATGCTGATGGTAGACTTCTTAGTAACTTTAGATTTGCATCTTCCTAGGAGATAATTTCACTATGAATTTCCAATTGGCTGATGAGTTTCTGAAACCTATCATAGGTTTTATCCAGTCCTTTAGATCTTGATGCAGTAAAATTCTCATATTGTTGCTTTAAAATGGTCTTTTGTATTTTCTTTGATTCTTTGTTGCCTCCAAACCTAGCCTTAATTTCTTCCCATAAGGTCTTTTCATCCTTGATTCCATGAAACTTTAATAGGTGCTCATTAGGAATGGCCAACAATAGAGTGCTTTTTTGCTTTTAATTCATTCTTTCTTGCCAGCTTTTGTTCTACAGTTTTAGGAGGAATAGGACCTTCAGCACTAGCTGATGCAACAGTAGGTGCATCACCCTTCACAATAACCTCCCAAAGAGCATAATCAGTATGAGTAAGATATTGCTGCATTCTCATGCTCCATAGATCATAATCTCTAGTTTTGAGTACTAGAAGTTTTAGTGCAGACACTGTTTGGGTAGTTTCTGACTGTGATTCCATCTTCTCTTTGATTATGAGATCTTGTGTAGATATAGTGTTCTTCTTATCCAGAGTTTCTCAACAAGCTCTGATACCACTTGTTGATCCCTAATATAAAAAGTGATTTCTAGATTAATGACGTAGGGTTCCTTTTATACACCAAGGAAAACCCTAATGGGCTTATAAAACACGTCAAGTGATCATGTATATCTATTCCTAATATAAATTATGCATATCATTTTAGCAGTACTAACTATATAACTAACAATACTAATAAACTGGCAGTACTAACAATTAGTACTGGCAGTACTAACTGAGCTTGACAGTACTAAGTCTTCTCTTGGCAGTACTAAGTTGAACCAGCAATACAAAGTTGTAGAAGCCCTTAATTCCTAACAAAATGTGTCGTGCACGCTACTCAATTCTTCAGGAAATCTTAATCAATAAGCTACAGGGCTGATCCTTTCAAGGATTCCAAATGGTCCTACATACCTTGGTGCCAACTTACCTTTCTTTCCAAAACGTATCACGCCTTTCCAAGGCGCACCTTCAGTAACACTTGACCCCCAACCTCAAACTCTAGTGGCTTGCGCCTATTATCAGCATAGCTTTTTTGACGATCACTTGCCGCTTTGAGCTTTTCCTTTATCAAGACTACCTTATCAGTCGTCTCTTGCACCAATTCCGGTCCAATCAACCTGCTTTCTCTAATTTCAGCCCACAAAACGAGCAACCTACATTTCCTTCCATATAGTGCCTCAAACGGAGCACATCGAATACTCGAATGATAGCTATTATTATTAGAAAATTCAGCTAACTGTAGGTGAAGATCCTAACTAACACCAAAGTCAATCACATACGCTCTTAACATATCCTCCAATGTCTGTATTGTATGCTCACTTTGTCCATCCGTCTGAGGATGATAAGCCGTACTTATATCTAATCGTGTCCCTAAGGCTTTCTGTATCGTTTTCCAGAAACATGATATAAACCGTCCATCTCAATCCGAAATAATTGATACAGGCACTCCATGCCTTGCGACGATCTCATCGATGTACAGTCTTGCCAACTTCTCCATACTGTAATCCTCACGTGTCGCCAGAAAATGAGCTGACTTGGTCAGTCTGTCGACTACTACCCATATAGTATCATTCCCACTCTTCATCCTAGGTAACTTTGTAATAAAATCAATAGTGATATTATCCCATTTCCACTCGGGTATCTCTAGTTGTTGCAATAACCCTGAAGGCCTTTGATGCTCAGCCTTCACTTTCAAACAAGTTAAACATTTGCTATCATACATAGCGATGTTCCTCTTTATACCCGACCACAAATACATATCTCGAAGATCATGGTACATCTTATCCGCTCTCGGATACACAGAGTACCTAGTCTTATGAGCTTTGTCCATGATTATGGTTCTCTCACCTCCCACTAACGGAACCCATATGTGATCCATAAAGTATAAGCTCTCATCTTCTTTCCTTTCCATCTGTTGGTCTAATCTGTGTAATCTTTCTGCTGGTGCGCTCTCTTCCTTGAACGCCTCATTCTAGGCTGCCAGTATCATTCTTTTAACTTCGGACTGAATGGTCATAGCCATTACTCATACACGTTTAGGTTTCACTCACTCTTTCCTACTTAAGGCATCAGCTACTACATTCACCTTACGTGGATGGTAGCGAATCGCACACTCATAGTCGCTGAATAACTCAATCCACCTCCTTTAACGCATATTCAGCTTCTTCTAATCGAATATTGTTGATCCCAATAGAATTGATCTTGCTTAGCTTGTATAAGGCTAAGTTGTATTGAATAAATTCAAAACAACTATGATAGAAACTTTGATTGTAAATATCAAAGACTATGCGGAATCTAGTCAATGATACTAAGAAGAATTTCAATGAAACAATAATGAATAAGATTAATAACAAACAGTTTACTAAACTTTCAGCCTCAATATAATACGAACACTCTTAATAGTGTTAGGGTTACAAAACCTTGAAGCTATATCGATATCAAAACAAAATGATTTCTAGATATCTAACTTTATGCCATAGGACCTCCTTTTATACATCAAGGAGTCCTAACTAGCTTACAATATTTTCCTAAGTTATCATGATTTTTCTAAAAAAATAACTCATACGTATCTTTTACAAAAATATCTCATACTTATCACATAAGTATTCTTGATCTCCAATCAGTCTTTATCCATTAGCAGTTGTAACTCTGTTAGCAGTTGTAACTTTGTCAACAGTTGTAACTTTGTACCAGCAGCATTAACTCTGAACACTAGCAGCAGTAACTTATACACCAGCAGCATTAACTGTGTACAAGCAGTAGTAACTACTTATAATATTTTCTTCATTCTCCACTAGCAGTACTAACTTTACTCTAGCAGTACTAACTTTACTCTAGCAGTACTAACATATACTAGCAGTTCTAAGTTACACTAGCAGTACTAAGTTTATACTGGCAGTACTAACTACTTAGCGTATTTTTCACAATCTTTTTGCTAGCAGTAATAACGCAAACCTTTCTTCTTGAGTAGCACTAACTTTGATAGGAGAAGCAGTAATTTCAAACAGCCTTATGAAGCTTTTAATCCTAACAAATATGTGTTGAAGAATCTTATGATCCGTATAGATGACACTCTTAGTTCCGTACAAGTAATGCCTCCAAGTCTTAAGAGCAAACACTACTGCTCCCAATTCTAGGTTGTGTGTTGTATAATTCTTCTAAAGGATATTCAATTGTCGTGATGAATAGGCGATTACCTTGCCTCTTTGCATGAGTACACAACCTAATCCTTGATTCTACGCGTCGCAGTAAACTACAAACTCTTCGGATCCATCAAGCAATGACAATATTGGTGCATTACACAAATTTTCCTTCAAAGTCTGAAAAGCTTCTTCTTATTCCCTTCCCCACTCATACTTCTGACTCTTCTGCGTCAGTGAAGTAAGGGGTTTAGCAATCTTAGAAAAATTCGCGATGAAACGTCGATAGTAACCTGCCAATCCTAAGAACGATCATATCTCAGATTGCGTCTTAGGTACTTTTTAATTCTTAATTGCTTCTATCTTACTAGAGTCCACGTGAATATCATTGCTGTTAACCACGTGTCCGAGAAAACGCACTTCTTGTAGCCAGAATTCATACTTGGAAAACTTGGCAAACAACTTCTCCTTCTTCAGTAGCTCCAACACCAACTTTAAATGAACCTCGTGATCCTCCTTAGACTTCAAGTAGATCAAGATATCATCGATAAACACAATGAAAAACTTGTCTAAATACGACTTGCACACCTGATTCATCAAGTCCATGAAAACCGCTGGTGCATTGGTTAACCCAAAAGGCATACTGTAAACTCAAAGTATCCATATCGCGTCCTAAATGCCGTCTTGGGATTATCTTCTCCATGTACTCTTAACTGATGGTAACCAGAACGAATATCTATCTTAGAGAAATAACGCAAAACTTGTAACTGGTCGAACAAGTTGTTGATCCTAGGGAGATTCTTGGTGGCCAACTTATCCAACTCTTGATAGTCTATGCACAATCAAAATGAACCGTCCTTCTTTTTGAACAATACAAGTGCTCCCCACGGAGATTGACTTGGTCGAATAAAACGTATATCAACCAAATTCTAAGGGTTACAAACTATCAAACAGGGTAGCAAATGAATATCGAATCAAGGGATAGAAAATATACAAGGGGTTTCACAGGTGCAAATAGATGCGAATCAAATGTCATAATCCTGAAAAGAAAGGGATAGAGTATCTATACCGATAGGAAACGCAAACAAAAGGGTCAACAAAGCGTACCAAGACAAAAGGAACACATATTGGATAATAATACGTTTTAAGATTGATAAATGAGAAAGATAGAATTCTTATACTAATAATCGACTTTACTCGAAAGAACCAACTAAATACGGTTTTTATAAAAATTCATTTTGAAACAATAAAGACAGTCGTTTTAAATAAATAAATAAAATCCTTTTAAATATATAAAAAAATCATCTTAAATATAATCTTTTAAAAAAAATCATTTTAAACATGGTTTTCATAAAAAAATCAAGAGATAGCTATATAAAAGGTGTATCGCATTTTACCCATATAAATCATTTTAAACATACTTTTCATAAAATAAAATTTATCAAAAACAAACATATAAAAATGTAATGATTATCTTAAACATAGTTTTGACACTCAACCAATATCACATTTTTTTCATAAAAATCATTGTAAACGTAGTTTTCATAAAAATAAAGAGACAGTCATATAAAAGCGCTTATCACAACGTATTCTTAAAATTATTTCAAGAATAGTTTTCCCCAAACACCATCAAGATATACTTCAAAAGGATTTTCATAACTCGGCATCAATATAAAATATATTACTCAAACAAAGGACATCGTAATACCAAAAGGGATTGTAAAATATCATAAAGACTCTAACACAATTCTATTGTTTGAAAGCGAAAAGAAGTACGAGGAACCATATAGTCAGAATAATAGTGAAACGAACATGCAGAAGAGAAATTCATATGAAGACATTACGAACCAAAAGAAGAACGTAAAGACTCATCCGTAATTACGTTCAAAAGAACAACCATTGAAAAGCATCGGTACTAACATGCCGCAACATGTTACGAAAACCAAAGGATATATAAAGAACGTAGTAATGATCCGCACTAATATGTTAGGAACAATTAGTGCTTAAAAGAAAATTTTGATACTCATACGGGTAATCATTGCAACAAAAGAACCACTGAAATGCACCAATATCCAAAGAAGCAGATCCGAACAACCAATATTCATCAAGACGCTGAATAGGAAAAATAGGACAACCGTACTAACATGGTACGAGCAAGGGATGCTACACTTAGAGTTAAAAATTTGAACAACATATTGAGCAAATGAACAAACCCAACAATCATAATAGTAGCAATAACGGGTATCCGGGGTATTCGCAAGCGATAGATAGAAAGGAAACTTACTAACTTCATAACTATTCATAATACAACCGCACATAATGCAACATCTTACACTACATCTAACAAGCAAACACCGATCTTCTTCTTCATTAGATGATGTGTATCCAGGGAATTCAGAGATTGTGCCATCCTTTGAAATCATTCTCATTTCCTT
Source organism: Tanacetum coccineum (assembly GCA_026074375.1). NCBI lineage: Eukaryota > Viridiplantae > Streptophyta > Magnoliopsida > Asterales > Asteraceae > Tanacetum > Tanacetum coccineum. Next base: position 26,616 of record BQNB010003030.1, read on the forward strand.
CTTCATGATCTATTTTCCTTCTGATTTTCTCATAATTAACTTTTCCTCAACTCGGCACGGATACAGATCAATGGGTATTCAGCATTTGCGGTTCGTCTGTTTTATTCTAAGCCCCGTCTCTGGGTCCTTATAGCGCTTAAGTCCAGTTGGGACAACGATTCCCCAACGAAATTTCTTACGGGTAGGGGAGACATGACTAGGAACATAAACGAAAGAGTACATACTACATTAGATAATAGTAGACAGAAACAGAATAATTAAAGCTTTCGGATAAGCGAGAAAATATAATACTTACGTAATTAAACACTTAAACCCTATAATGCAGCTATATAAAGGACTCCTAGGTTATAGTCTAGGTTCAACCACCTACTTCTTTATAACCATTGGATCTGATACCAATCTGTCACACCCCGCCAAGGTGGAAACGAGAGGCGTAACGTCATGGGTAACATCACAACACAATGGTGTCAACAATAGAGAGAACTACAATGCATTAAGCAAAACAAAAATGGACACAAAGTGTCATGACAATACCTAACACAAGAAAAAGGGGTCTTGTATTGAAGTAAAAAAGTCACACCAATACAAAGACATAAACAAAATATCTCAAAACCTAAACAGTCTATCACATTCAAAGTATCAATTCAAAACAAAGTATGAAATGAAAACTTGGAGATAAACTCCGCATGCAAGCCTATGGTCTCACTAACCAAGCTTCCTAACTTTACTTTCCTCAAGATGCTCACCTGAAAATGATGCTTAAAACGTCAACAAATATGTTGGCAAGAGTCATAGGTTTTAGACACACAAGTAAAACTCGCTTTCACAGTGATTTACAAAACACGGCTGGAAAATAATGAACTATCATGACCCTATGTAAGCATGCACATATATAATCAACATATTCACACAACGGGTAGGCGTACCCCTCCGATCCCATGGTACCATAATCAACACTAAGTAGGCGTACTCATCCGATCCTAAATCGATACCATATGTATCACTGAGTAGGCGTACTCATCCGATCTCAATCAATATCATAAATCACACTGAGTAGGTGTACTCATCCGATCCCATTCAATACCAACATGTAACACATAGTCATATAATAGTCATATAATAGTCATGTAATGTCCATACGCAATTAAAACACATAATCATAGCAATGAAACATTTCAAAACATTTGCATCATTTCTATCCCAATATAAAAACAGAAAAATGGGACTATAAAACTCACCTGATGCACAGCTACTTCACAAATTCCTCGCAATCAACTAAACACAAATAAAACACGTGTTACACGCGATTAGGCTAAATGCCCAAGACGATGTAACAATCAATTGATGGAATCCTATGACCATATCATGTTTATAAACCCCTTTACCACACTTCCCATACCTTACTTATATTCTAAATACCTTTGATCATTTATTCCAGTTTTCCAGATTCTGGCAGAATTTTGTAATCACTTCATGACTACAAATAAAATATCAAATCATCAAATTGACTTTCCCTACTGCATTCCCTACCTTTCCAATGGGTTATGAACTATTGTTATTTTTTAGAAAAAATAATATTGAGTCTAACTATTTTATAAAAATTCAACATCACAAAGTGTCCAGAATTTGACATGATTCGACTATCAAAAAGTTTAGCTTGATCAGACCCATTTAAACACTTAGAAAAATTCTATAAAAATTCTAGAAAATCATAAACATCATGAACTTGCTACTGTAGCAATCCCATTAATTAAACAGACGTTCTGATATGGTTTTTGACCTCACAAACACAACCCAGAATCTGCCCCAAAAACTCAGATTTGACAACGAATCTTGTAAAATTGTTTTGACTGACTTTCACTCACTTTTAATTCATGGCTGGAATTTTTGAAAACTAGACTCACTGAACTTAATTTTAGACACAATATTCATAAAAAAACTCGTTTTTATCAATGAGATATCATTTGATTAACATGACCTAAAATTATGCCAAACCCTAACTCTTAATCTAACGCGTTCTAAACTTAACTGGTTACACTAATACGCTTCTAATCTAACCAAAAACAATCCTACAAGGTTTAATATCATTTAATTACAGAAATTTATAAAACCTAATTATCCATCAAATCATTGTTACTAATAATAAGAGGATTAAACAAGAACAGGATTGAAGATCATACCTAAAACCTTTACCCGATTACACTTGAATCAACACACTAAATTCTTGATCAAAATTTTTTTTCTTCTCTTGGGTTATTCGGCCGATCAAAGAACAAGGGAGGGAGAGGACTAGATTTTATATTTATAGGCTAAACTTAATTCCTAATCCTTATCTAACACTAGTTTGTGTTTGACTTGGACTTCTTTTTTTTCTTCTTAAAACTGACCCCTTTAATATATATATATACCCTTATTTTGTTATTTTTATTAAATGTATATTTAGCTTTATTTGTTATTTTTATAAAAACCCTTTATTAATTTACTAAACTTTTTAAATAAAAACTAGTTATAAACTTACTATTTATAAATTTCATTTCATATATTACTTTCCTAATTTAGAAAGACTAATGCTTAACTAATTTAAATACTAGACTTAATTCATTCCTAGGAATACATTATATTCTCTTTACGCTCATACTATAATTATTCACCAAATAACACGATAACGCATACAATCATGCTATCATTTCCATAGTCACAAAATGTGAACGAAATAAAATAGCAACTAAAACCACAACACAATCACAATGAGATGAACACGCATCACGGATTGATATCAAATACGCATTTAAGATCACATTAGCTCACAATTATAACACATATAAATACTTTAGTCAACTCTAAAGGTTTGACTAACCTGCTCAAGTCACGGTTGTCACAGGTTCCACTAATGATGAGACATTTCTATTTAAAGACAAAGAAGAGAACCCAGAAGACATACCGTGGATGTCAACTGATGATGATGAATCTGAGAATGATGATGAAGAAGATGATGCGAGTATTAATATTGAAAAGACTGACGATGAAAGGACGGACACTAATATTGAAGATCATGTAAAGGGTGTAGCATAAATGAATATTGGTAAGGAAGCAAAAGAGGAAAATACTGAATGAGTTGAAGAAAAAAAGGACGATGAAGAACTCAAGGCTAATGAAGAGCAAAAAGGAGATGATCAAGCTGAAGATGAACAATTAGTGGTTCCTGTCTCAACAACACAAAAAGAGACGCCCAGTCTGCTTCAATCCACCTCCAGTCATTCTATCTCTTTAAACTTTGGTAATCAGTTTATTAATTCTCATAATGCATCTATTATCAGTACCATTCTAGAAAATACTGAAGCAAAGATACATTCCTTATTGGATATTCAAATCCAACAAGATGTGCCTAATATTTAGCAAGAACCATTTCATGCTGTCAAAGTGTCTGTCATTCCTGAATCAACACAAATTCCACCAACTACACCACCAGCACCTCCAATACTAGCTTAAATAAATTCCATCTACTTAAGTTCCCAACTCTGAAGCAGTAAAATCTGTTGTCCAAAGATTTACTAAATTGGAAAAAGCTGTCAAGGAACTCAAACAAGCTGATCATTCTACAACTATTCTTGCTTCAATCAAATCACAAGTACCATCAGTAGTCGAGGACTATCTTGGATCAAGTATCCCAGATGCATTTAAGAAGGTACTTCAGTCACATACTGAAGAACCTAAAAAGGAACTATTTGAGAAGAGGGACTACAAGGATGTTATTGAAGAGTCTTGTTGGGAATTAAACTTATCTCACTTAGTACTACCAAGGGAAGAGTTAATACTGACAAGCTTAGTTAGTACTGCTAGTGTTATAGTTAGTACTGCCAGAACAAAATGTTAGTACTGTCAGTTTATTAATACTGTTAGTATAATAGTTAGTACTATTAAAGTGATATGCATGAGATATATTAGGAATAGATATGCATTGATCACTTGACGCGTTTTGTAAGCCCATTAGGGTTTCCTTGATGTATAAAAAGGAACCCTAGGGCATAGATCTAGATATCAGTTTTCATATTAGTTTTTCATAGTTTGCATAGCAATTATAGTTAGCATTCATAGCTATTTTGTAACTCAAATAGTTTTCAATATATTGAAAGTTTATTAAAGATCTTGTTTTCAACATTTGTAATGGTTTGTTGATTGAACTGATTGTTTTGGTCTTACAAGAAGCTCTGTGTTGCTTTCCCTTCTGACAAGCAACACAGGTTTGATTAATTTCAAAAAGTTTTAAAGGTAAACCTCTTACAAGGTTTCCTTACCAGTTTATTCATTGTTTTGAAATTTACATGTCCAAGCCTCCTATGCCAAAGATTAGATTCATCTGGTGTGGCTTTTGCAAAGAGACAAGTAAGACCTCCTTGAGGAACAACATTCTTTAAATCAACACTGTACATGTTATCCTTTCTAAGAACTTTAAGCAAAACATGATTTTCATCACTTAACTTAAAGTCTGGAGATAGAACAACACATGCAGTATCAGTAAAAAGAACACTATTCTTCTTGTCACACATTTGTGAGACACTGAAGAGGTTAAACTTTAGTTCCTTTACAAAATACACATCTTCAAAATCTAATTTACCAATTCTTATTTTACCTTTCCTAGTAATTTTCCCTCCTTTGGAATTACCTCAAAAGGCAACAAATCCTCCATCAATTTCTTCATAATCTATAAGATAGGAACCCCTTTCCTGTCATGTCCTAGATCATCCCCTCTGTCAATCACACTTTATACCTTAAAACTGTTGTGAATTGCCCTGCACATAATGGTATAACAAAATATAGTTTCGTATTGGGACCCAAGCCATTAATAACTTGGATCTCTGCCCTTGTGCATCAATAATAGGTCAAATCTTTTAAGGACATTGCTGCTGTTTGGGAATTATTGAAAATGACTAAGTGTCGTTTCTGCTGTTAGAGATGTTTTCGTTTCTTGTTCTAACACACACACACATAATTATATTCTTTTTATAAACATATAGTATTTTACAAAAGATGTGTGTTGTATTAAAATGGTTAGAAAAATCATTCATACACTAATAAAATGTCAAAAACTATGCATACTATGCATAACAACAAATAGTTTTTTGCACAAGCAAAAAATATGACAATCCAGAAGTAAGAAATTAACTTGTCATTATTTATCAACCTCACACTTACAGCTAGTCTTAGGATTAATGGAACACACTATGAAAATCTTTATTTGTCTTCTATTAAAAGAGTGTTCGTGAGGGTCAAGAAAGATTTCGAATATATATCAACTCATTATTCAAACTATGATTGATATTATTATCGAATCTAATTGACAAGTTTTTGAGTATGGACAAGAAATCAGATTTTTATTTGTCTAGCTTTAAGATTATATCAAAATATAACAAGAGATATTATCTTAAACCTACATACTCAATCACACTTGATTGATATGAAAATAACGACATATTGAGCCTACTTGTCTAATAGTTGTGTTCTAAATATTTGTCAAATATATGCATAAAATACACAATGAAGTAGGATTGACGATTTGAATGTCTTGTCCAAAATATTCAAGTAATTTACCTTGCAATGCAATTGGTAAAGTCGTCATCTCTGAAAATCCAAACATGAGCAAACGCACAACATATGTAACTTTGCTCAAACAATTCAAAAGCACAACTCAAAACTCAAACTATTTTCCCATCAAAACTCTCTCTTACTTTATCAAATAAGCATAATATTTCTTCTTCACCAAATAAGAACCCTTTAACCATCTAAGGTTAGAATTAGGAAGAATTGAACATATTCCACGAACCATTTTTGTGCTTTCTTTCAATAGGTGATCGTAAGGGGATTTTGAATATGACGATGATTATTATTCAAACGATAATCAATCTCATTATTCAATCCAATTACAAATTTGGAATATGAACATGAAATCGAGATTAGGATTTATCTAGATCACAGAAATATCAATCAAATGACCATAGATATTTTCCCGTGTCTACATGTTTAACCATCATCGGCTATTACATGAAATCACGAAGTCGATTGCAAGACAACAAGATTAATCATCGAATTGCAATTCACACTTGCAATGAAGATGTTTCATTGAGTCTAAAGTGTTCAAATGTTGTGTTATTAGCTATGGTCAAATTATACATGCTAAACTTAACACACTCTAAGTAGGATTGACGACTTATGAATTTCCATCGGGAAACTCATAAGTACTCCAACTTGATAAGCAAGACTTGGATGTCATTTCTGAAAACTCAAACCGAGAACCCTTATAACTTATATAAGTTTCTCTTAATAACCTAATATCAACACCATCTCCCAAATAATGGAAAAATGATCCTTGCCCAAATTTGGCACCTCCACAGATCGATGGACCTTTCGTCCTAAATTTATATTTGGTTTAGGTGGATCTGCCCTATGGCATTAGATTTAAACATCTTCCTCTTGTCAAATCTCTTGCTTAAAAGTCTAACATAGATGTAACTAAACTTTAGTTAATCATTATTATTTCTACAAAGAAACAAACACAAGATCTATTGAGGTAAATAACCTTAATTGGATTTCTTTCATAAAAGACATGCAAAGGTGCATTCTTTGAACACTCTCAATATAGAGCATTACACATTGTCACTTTTAAGCATACTCCTAGGTCCTAGATGACTCATTCTTTCTTATAGCTACAACAACTTGCTTGCTCTCTCATTCAACATTAGAATTCCACACATCTTGATTAGGATTATGTGAACTGAAATTAAAGTACATTAGTTGAGTCATAGTAAGCCTTGTATGAAAAGACAATACAAATTTTATCTTTGCTACACTTCATTAGGTAAATATAGGAATTCTATTTTGTCAAACATCTCCGAGAGCGATAATATTTTTTTAGTGTTTTATGGCTTTTCCCTGAGTTTTTGTAAAAGCGTGTCAAGAGTTTTGATTTTTCATGATTTAACATTTTAAGTAAATGTTTTAAACGAATAAAAGTGTGAAGGAAATAAAAATGGTCTCGAAAGTGTAATCCCGAGTCATATTTATCGGTTTTTATTTAAGTAAAAGATATGCGTGTCAAAAATCTAAAGAAGAAAAGAGGGAAAGACTATTATTGCCAAAAACTCAAAGTTGTGCAAGTATAAATGGAAATTATACTTCCATTATTCATTTTAACAAAAAAAACTCATCCTTGTTTCTCTCTAGCTAGCCACGACCGGCCACCAACATGAACCACCATAGCCGTCGATTTTTCGACATGCATTACGATCCAACTTCAAAATATTAATCCCCTCGTCATTACCTACCTATCCTACTAAGAAAATACAACATGCAATGAGTATTTCTCAAGTTTTAATTTGGTTCGAGTTTGGTCGAAACGGGTTGAAAAGCATTGTTTAGAAGTGATAGATAAACATTTTTGGAAGCTTGGTTATGTTGGTAAAGTTGCGGTTTTGGTTTTGTTTTGGTGTTCGAACCGCGGCAACCACAAGGAGGAACAAGGCGAGTCTGTTGTTTTGTCCGATTTAGCTTATTTAAGCTTTGTAAGTATTTCTAATACTAGTGATATTTTTATTTTTATGATTCGATCGATTTTTGATGATTGCATGTGATGAAATCCGATTGAATTTTGCGTTAGACTAGATTAGAATTGATATTGGAGATGTTAAATGGGCTAGATGATGTTGATTTGAGGTTGTCGGAAGCCAAAAATATGGTTTCGATGTGTTTTTAAAAATGTAATTTCGAGCAGAAAGTTTGGCTCGTATTTCGAAGTTCGAAAAATTATAAAAACTTATTTTTGATGTTGAAATATGATAGAGTTCGTCCTTATTTACGTTTCGGTAATTTGAACGTCCCGTAACTCCAAATAACGAAGAAGTTATGGCCGATTGAAGTTTTGAAAAATATATATATGTTGGTTCAGCTATGGCATTTTATTAGGTGCTGACAGATTCGAAAATGGCCGTTTTGAGCACTTTCGAGTCCGTTTCGGCCTTCCGGCGAAACACGAAAGTTGCTCGGAATGATATTTTACTTTGCCGCGAGGCTCGTTAGTTTTAAAATCGAGTAAAAACGGGTCAAAACACAAGGTCAAAATCTGCACTTTTAATAAAAATAACATAAGTTCCTGCAGAAACTTGCAGGGGCATTTTGGTTATTTTCTGTCGAGTTTCGGGTCTCGGCTAAAACAAAAAAGTTGTCCGGAATGTCATTTTGCATAAAATCTCTTTTGAGCCCGAGTCGTGAAAATGTGATATAGTGGGTCGTTTTGGTCGAGTCAGATTTAGAAAATTAAATATATTATAGAAGGTCAAACATAAAAGTCAACGGAGACTTTAATCAACGTTAATACGTATAAAGATGATTACGATTAAATAAAATACTATCGACTAAATATATTATGCCAAGTAATTATTTTATGTGTAGATCATTTGGTCGGCTTTAAAAACGGAAAGTATAAAAATAGTAACTTTCGTAATATTCGAGTTATGACATCGACATTGGAAATTAACAACTAGTTGGGCAACTAATGTTCGACGAGATAAATAAATATTATTATTATTATTAAGTGTCGAGACTTACTAAATGTAGTAACTCTTCGAGAATAGTAACTTTCTAAAAATTGAAACTTATCGAAAATAGAAAGTTTTCAATAAAGTGATACAACCTATGAATGAATGCAAAATAGTATATAAAATATACCAAGTGTTAGGATCTAGGTCGCGCAAGAGGATTTCTCATCACATGTGTATTTTATACGATTTCTATCGTTGCGATGTACGCATCATTCGATCGTACTTTATTATATAGTAACCGAGCAACATAATTATAGGTCGCGGTCGAGTTTGTTATCGGTGACGTTTCGTGATTGATTGATTATTGATCGTGATCTTCGATCAAGGTGAGTTCTTAGCCTCGCTTTTAACATTTTTAAATTTTATAAACCCGCGAGGGGGATGACATGCATTTTTGAAAAATAGAACACGAGTAACATTATGTGTACTTGTTGTTGTTTGCTCTGGAAAGTGGAACGCAAGTAGTTTTAAATGTACTTGTTGTTGCTTGTTTTATAAATTAAACATAAGCAGTTTTATAGATGTTTGATGTTGTGGTTTGTTCTAAAAATTGAACTCAAGAGTTTTGAAATGATAATATGATTTCATTGCCATGAGTTTATGCCTTTTACTGTGTGACCGTTAGTTGCCTTGTTGTGGGTGAACGCTAATGCATTAAATAGATCTATTAGGTTTGACAACCCTGTCCGGGGTATGAATCCGACGGTGAGCACCCTGTAACAGACATTTTGTGTTTAGTATTAGGGGAAGTGACATACTTCCCAGTCATGATTTCGTCCTACGGGATGAATGTATTAAGTTTCGGTACACGGGCTCATGGAAGTTGAAAATAATGGCATGGCTTGCCTAGCTAGCGAGTCATACGTGTTTTGTGGAACTAAACTGCGTTCTAAGGTTATAAATGTTTTGTGGAACCAACTATATGTTCTAATTGTTACTTGAAAACTCTATGAATTCACTCAACCATTGTGTTGATGTTTTTAAGCATGTATCTCAAGTTTAGGTGCTTGTGATGGCATGGATGGGACGGAACGCGGATATCAAGGATTGGAACTCGGTGAAAATTTTATACATTCGATAAAGGAAATTTTTAAGCAAATGAGTCGTGATGTGACTCACTAGAAATATATTTTCTAAACTGGTTTGGGACCTTGTACCTCTGATCTTCTTTTAAAATAAATCGAATGTGATTTTGTTTTATAAACGTCTCTTTTGAAGTCGTTTACTGTGACTCGTGTGCATGTATTACGAAGTAGCACCTTAAAGTGATATTCCGCTGCGTTGTAAATTGGGGGTGTTACACTTATAGCTACAACAACTTGCTTGCTCTCTCATTCAACCTTAGAATTCCACACATCTTGATTAGGATTATGTGAACCGAAATTAAAATACGTTAGTTGAGTCATAGCAGGCTTTGTATGAAAAGACAATACAAATCTTATCTTTTTTACACTTCATTAGGCAAATATAGGAATTCTATTTTGTCTAACATGAGAATGACTACTAGAGAATCTATTGCACTAGAAATTCAATTTGACCTAACGGTTGAATTGCTTCCAAGAGTGAAGTTGGGTTCGTGGTATAACCCGTAAAAATGGTCGTGTTTAGCCTGAATTGAGCACCACTAGTGATAGTCTCATATTCATTCTCTAATTTGATTAAATGGCTCTTCTTAAATATGCCTAATGATAGTCTACATCGATAGACTTTGTATTTCATTAGGAGTGCACACTAAGCAAGTAGAAATTAGGTTTCTCCTTAGTCAATCTAGACTACATGCATTTCACATATGTGCTTTGAAGTTTCAAGATGATAACGTGCTCCCACGTAATGCAATTATATGCTTTCATGTTTATCTTGATGCTAAACGTGTATTTGCTTAGCTATTGAATGCATGTTTGTTGTAAAAGCATTTGCCTTTTTCTAGCAATTTAGATAAAATATCTCTTAGTTTATCTAAATAACACATGCTCCTAAGTGCTAAATGATAACATGTTTTACATGATGATTGCATTTAAAATTATCACATTTTGTATGTGTCATTTTACATGACTTACGTGTTAATTATGCACCTACACTATGTTAGTTTAATGTATGATAATTTATATTTAAATGTTATATAGTCTTATACATTAATCTTGTTGATTATTGTATTGATGCATGCTTAGATAAACTTACATGCGTAAATCTATATGTCTTATGCATCTAGGTATATATCTTCTCACACTATAATATTTTTCTTTGCGTTCGTGTCACAAATGTAAAAAGTCAAAAGAGTCATAAAATGGTTCTATATGTCCTAGAGTCTTCACTTACACATTCTCTTAATCATCATCTTGGTTTCTTCCGAATAATCCACTCTTTTGTCAAGAAAAAGTTAGATACAAATCTAACACTCCTACTAGTAGGTTTGACAACTTAAATATTTCATCCGAAATATTCAAGTATCTTTAACTTGCGATCGCAGACGTTAAAAGTCATATCCGAAAATCCCTATTCAAGACTTTTAACAAATAAAGTTAACACGAGCATCTCCTTTTCTCTTTGACGAAAACATCCTTTTCTCTTTGACGAAAACATCCTTTTCTCTTCGACGGAAATATTCTTTCTCTTCGAAGAAACATTCTTTCTCTTCGGCAAAAACATTCTTTTCTCTTAGACAAAAACATTATTTCTCTTCGACAAAACATTCTTTCTCTTCAACGAAAAATCCTTTCTCTCCGATGAAAACATTTTTTTCGACGAAAAAATTATCTCTTTTCGACGAAAACACTCTTTGTCTTTCTATCACACCTCTTCCTTCTCACTCAACCATGCCTCTTCAACCGTAGAGATGGCTAATCTCTTTCCTCCACTATTTCCGCTACCACCTTTAAGACAACCGTATACCTCATCGTGTGATTGTTCTATAAACATTCGTAATGCTCAGGAAGAGCTACACAACATTTTGAGTATAATTTATCATACGCTAACCACCATCTGTCTTGACATTGTCAAGCTCGTTGTCTCTATCTTCGTTTGTTTTATTTATTTATTATTATTATTATTATTATTATTATTATTATTATTATTATTATTTTCGCGTACGAAACATACCGATGATACGTCACCATTTCCTTCGGGATAATGTCCAAAAGGAAACATCTCCATCGAAAAGGTTGCATCTAAAGATAACATCGTCAACATTCTGTCTTTACCCCTCAAGCGTGAATCGCTAAATTATCTTCGTCAAGGTTTAGGAATGATGGAACACATTCCATAAATCGTTCTCTTCTTTTCTTCTAGTTTCGATTCTAGTCTGTGTTCCATTTCGTGTCGTGACAACTTAACTACTTCATCCGAAGTACTTTAAGTATTTTTAATTAGCGAAATGCAAATTAAAATGTCACTCTTTTCGAAAAATTTGTCAATTTCCCCAAACATCCCTCCTGTTGGCGGTCCGGCGGCCCCCAGATCTATTATGGCGGCCCCCAGATATATTTGGGACCGCCGGCAGCAGCTTGTAATACCATTCATTTTTTTTAATTCCATAACCTAACACTTCCTCTCTTCTGCTACGAGTTGACGTCTACTCCACACCCAAACCTATACCTAATATCTCTCTATAGATCAATGGGTCATCCTCATATCCCAACACTCATAAGCATCGTTGCTTATGTTTTCAAGAGTCAAGTGAATTTCATAATGAAATGCGTCTCATTATCAAACACATTCCTTACAATCGATAGACTTACAATCCATCACTTTCACAATAAATCCGACACAAAACAAACCTTGGTCCTCACATCTCGCATACGTCTTGTCTCAAATTCATAGACGATTCTTCTCACTCCTAAACGTTTCTTCTCTCTTCTAGTAGTCGTTTCACTTCTGATAGTCTTTCTACTTCTAAAAGTTTCTTCTCACTTCTAAACGTTCCTTTTCACTTCTAATGAGTCTCCTCATCTCTAACGTTTCTTCTCACTTCTATACGTTTCTTCTCTCTTCTAATAGTCTTGTTACTATTAGAATTCCTCCTATATCCCTTGACAACTTAATTATTTCATCCGAAATATTTAAGTAATTTGCGAAATGCAAATGTCACTCCTTCGCAAAACTTTTCACTTTCTAGAAAGTGAAGAACATAAAGAAAAAACAAATCATCAAGTCTTTATTGAAGTCACGACATTGTTGAGTCTCTCATTATTATTCCACCATGAAAGAACTACCACCTTATTTCACATCCTACTTTGTTCCTCAACATTGTCAACCAATAAAACACTAAACAAACCTTTAAATTCCCAATCATCTACTTTTGTCTCGATAGGATCATATGCACATCAATTGTTAGTGCAAATGATATATCAATCTTTTCTATCAACCTCTCATCAACACGTTCCTTCTTTAGTATCGCTCATCCTTTCCCACTTTTCGGCTCTATGAAATCATTTTCATTCACATCCAAGAGCACATCGTCTCCATCCTCGTCTTATTTTTCTTTTTATTCTTTTAAAGTATATATATATATATATATATATATATATATATATATATATATATATATCTATATATATATATATATATATAAAAATATAAAATTTATTTAAAAACAATGTTTGCAAGATATTAAGTGTCTTCGTCTACTTTTTAAAAGGTTATTTTTATAATATTTTTGTGTCAATCAATAAACGAATCACATTCTCGTTTATTAAAAGTCGGTCTAATCTTTGTCCTTAACTATATGTCTTGAGTCTTATTAATTATATCATTTAGATGTTTTTTTTAAAATAAAAAGCATGTGTCTAGCTTCTAACTTTCTCTTAAAGTGTCATACTTTAGAATACTAACACCTAAAATGCATGTCTAGTCTCCCAATAATATTTCGCTATATATATATATATATATATATATATATATATGCACTTGTCTACTAACTTTGTTTTGTAGCACACATCCATATCTTGATTCCTTGGTGCCCCAAACAAGGGGGAGCTTACACCGAGGGGGAGCACTTACAAGCGTCCTACTCATTTAAATTGAATTCATCAAACGTCGTGAGTTTTGATGGTAATTTATTTGATCCATTGATGCCGACTATATGTCCCTTTTTCCCAGGAATGTAATTAGAACAATAGGGATGCAATAAGCAAGGGGGAGCTAGGAGATATGTGGTTAAATAGCATGGATTTGGTTAAATCGTGATGATAGAAGACTTCATTGGGATGATGCGAGCTCACCTTTATGGGAAGATAGATTGGGGATTGTCAAATACGATGAAAGGTTTATTCATACTCCAAATACCTCACCTCCTCCACTTCACAGTCACCCTCAACCTTGAGGTCCTCTTCTCATACCTTCAATTTATTATATTTGAAGTATCTACTTTCCTTTCATGCCTTCTTCTCATCTATCACGACCTCCTCTTAATTATCCAAGAAACACAAAACTGCCTCAACCTTATTTCTCATGTTTTATTCTCATTCCTCCAACCTATATACTTGGATCACCTACCTCTTCCTCATTCCTTCAACCTACACACTCGAAGTACATAACTTCTTGTCTTGCCTAATTCTCATATCTCATGACCTTTTCTAAACTATCAAAAAAAACACAATCACCTCACTTTATTCACATTTCTTCTCCTTATACCTCAAACCTATATACTCGGAGCATCTACCTTCTTTTACCTTTCGCTTTACTTATTTCTTTACATTTACCGCTTTACTTTAAACTTGCATTGTGTTTATGATTGTGTGAATGGTTGTGTATATATTGTTAGTTAAGGTTATGTACAACTTTGTAGTAATAATAAGGTTGAGTTTGTATTAATTAAGGATATTGCTAGTTGTTGTAAAACCTATTATCGACACTTCTCATATTACGTCTAACTTGATTGGCGATTTGATACTAAAGATTTAAAGTGTAAAAGTATTCACCCCCCTCTACGGTTTCCATAGTATAAATCGTGTAAAAGTAGGACTATGAAACTCACCTCAAGTAAGTATTACAATCGGGAAAATAACGCAAGTGAAAATATAGCTCGGGTCCTAATCGAGACCTAATTAAATAACGAGGCGCTTTAGGTTTACAATATGAGTATACCAAATGTATATGAGTTTTGTGAATATATTTATCACCCTACTATGCTTGTGTCTAAGGTTTTCTAAGTTCCAAATATACATTACAACCAAATTTACAAGTGTTTTACATTAGAAACTTCATAAAATAGCTTGCTAAAATCAGAGTTTTCCCGACTACATAGGACCGTATATCACTCGTTTTCTACTGAAATAAGGTGCAAAATCCTAGGTTGAAGGTTTTTAAGTTATCTTTCCAACCATGTAAGCCTCGTAAAGTGAATCAAATTTTAATGGGTCAATATCTGCCTTACAAGATACAAAGGTCCGCGTCCCTTTTTGGAACATTGTTTTGCTGTTTTTGTTTAGTCTTTGGAAATCTCGGGGGGGGTAATTTGGTTGAAGATACGCTAGATGATACTTGTTGAGTTTAAGTTAAGGTCTTATCTACAAAATTATCAAATGGATGAAAATGCCAAACTACTCTTAAGCGGCTCATAATTACGCTCAAAGTCCAAAACTCAGATTTGCACACTAATCTTGTAAAAATCATTCAAAAATGTAAACGAATCGAATCCTTTTGGGCACCTTCATAAAGTTAGCTAAAAAATTATATGAAAAGAATATGAAAAGAATTTCACTCATAGACTACCCTAGAGTGGTCGTTACAAGCACACAAGGCAACCTTAAAATCTGGTCAGTTTTGAATCTCATAAAAAATTAATCAACTTTCTCTTATACACAAGCATACTAAGGAGGTATAAATATATATGAAATGTGTAAAGTGTATGAAAACATAAAAATAATGATACCTACAATGATGGATGAAGATGGATGCTTAAGTATGCAAGATTTACCCAAAACAACTAAGAACTCTAGATTCTGCTTACAAAACCCTAACTCTTGTAACTATTAACCCAAAACTTGACCAATCCTTTCTTCTTGGATCCCATGACTGCCAAATATAGTACGTAAGAGGAGTTAGTGGTTGTTTGTTTGAATTGTTAAGTGGAATTAGAAGTGTTAGGTATGCTCCCTTTTATAACAAAATGAAATGGTAAGGTCCTAAAGTAGATTTTAAGCTCAATAGTGATTTATTAGCCAAAAATGGGTCTTAAGTGTGCATGGGGGAGGGTGGTCTGTCCAACAAGGAGGGTAGATAGAGACTCAAGGTGAGAAGACCTCTCATGTTGCTTGTTTTTGTTTTGATTTAAACACTAGTATGGATGAATGGCTTAACCAAGGTAAATGGGGGAGTGATACCTTTTCTAAAATTGAAGTGTTAGGTATAGAAAAGAGGGAGGGGAGGGGGAGGCCAGTTCTAGCATGAGGAGGAGGAGGGGCTTTTAAAATTTTAAAGTGTTAAGCATAAGTATAAATTGTAATATAAATGAAAAAGGTGGTGAAGTGTAGTGCATGCATGCATCAAATGCAATACTTGAATAATTTACGTAAAAGTTATAAAATCATATGCAAATGACTTGTAAAATAAGTTCATGATGATGATAACATACTTGTTATGAGTCGACTAAACTTAATATAGAGTCAGAGTGCCTTTAAAGACGTTTTTTATTGTACGCGAGATAACCTCTCGGTTATAGGTTGAATCAAGCACGTATATGGTAAAAGTAAAATTTTCAAGTTAATAGTTAAATATTACTTTGGAAAAATGTCAATTGCCATAGTCTTCCCCTGTTAAAAGAATTTTGTCCTGAAATTCAGTTGGTGTCATCCGATGGTGAGGTTTCTAAGAAAAGGTGGGGGTATTTATCGCGGAATTGGTCTTCACGCTCCCATGTGAATACAGGACCTATCATAGAATTCTATCAAACTTTAATGATTGGTATATGACTTTTATTCTAGATTGATTGATTTTTTCTGTACCAATAATTCCACGGTTACGCCGATAAAATGTTAGTACGGGTCCACACCTATATCTATAATCATTAACACTGGGAAGCTTCAAGTCTGTAAGCTATGGGTCCAACCTTATCTATAATCTTAAAAGGTCCAATATACCTTGGGTTTAACTTCCCTTGTTTTCCAAAATGAATCACACACTTCCATGGTGAAACCTTTAACATGACCTTGTCCCTAACTCGAAGGGGCTTACGTCTCTTATCAGCATAACTTTTATGTCAGTCACGAGCAGCTTGCATTCTGCTTCGAATCTGTGCGATCTTCTTAGTGGTTTCATGTATGATCTCTGGACCAGTGAGTTGGCTCTCACCGACCTCAGTCCAACAGACTGGTGATCGACACTTTCTTCCGTACAATGCCTCAAATGGTGCAGCCTTGATGCTGGAGTGGTAACCGTTGTTGTAGGAAAATTCAGCTAATGGTAAATGATTATCCCAACCATTTCTGAAATCAATTACGCAAGCGCGTAACATGTTTTCCTATGTTTAGATGGTTATTTCACTTTGCCCATCAGGTTGCGGATGGTAAGCAGCACTCATGTCCAGAGAGTTCCCAAAGCTCTCTAAAACGACTGCCAAAACCTTGATGTGAATCGGCTATCTCGATATGAAATAATAAATACTAGCACTCCATGCCTTGAGACTACTTCCTTCAAGTATAATCTCATCAGCCTATCCATCTTATCCTTAATTGGTAGGAAATGTGCGACTTAGTGAGACGATCAACGATCACCCAAATTTTATCGTAATCGCTTGATGTCTTTAGTAATTTCGTAATAAATTCCATTGTTATTCTCTCTCATTTCCACTGGGTATCTTAAGTTGTCATATCGAAGACTTTCGATACGCCGTATCGACCTTTTTCCAGACATTATAAATAGAAAACTTAAAAATGAGTTTTAAGTGTGCTAAATCATATTCTCGATACCTAAACCATAAAAGTTGATTTTCAGAGGAGAAAAAGAGCAGAAGAGGTCGAGCAACGCAATTAATTCCATAGGAGACAACGTGTAATTTCTTATACTCTTGTAATCGTTCAGTTTTTGGTATCATTCGTTAACTCGGTTAGTTTACCTTGGCTAAATCATTACTTTTGTATTAATTATGATGTTTGAAGGCTAATACCTTTGGGTATTAGCCATTATTATGAAGATCTTAATGTTAGGTTTGTTTATCTCAATTGCTTAATTTATCATTGATTGCTTGTTTATGTTTATCAATTTATACTTGTTTACGTGCTTAAGTATGCGACCTATCATTCAACTGGGTCTAGTCCTACATATTTATTGTGCTGCAACTTCGGTGTTGTTTGGGCGTAGGCTAAGAGTCTAGGATAGCTCTCCATATTGCAATTTATATATCTAGAATCATACGATCACAAATATTGACCTATCCTTGCCCTTTAGTTTAGTGAGCTTAGTTGAGCCATAAGGTGACCTTAGTATCAACAAGTACGCTCTTATTCCATTGGTAAGAACTCAGACAGTGGACTACTAGCATATAAAGAGCCGTTAAAAAGTAAGTGGGTAATATCTCCATGAGCTAGGGTTTAACAAGATCACCATTGCTTTAATCCCTAAGATAGATTATAATCAGCAAATAAAGATGCTTTATGCGGATGTGTTTAATTATGATAGAATTATGCATGTCTAGGTTTAAGGAAGAAGTACCATCTTAATCTTAAGAATGATATGCCGCCTCGAGATAAGTAATCATTGCACTAAATAAACAAACCAACGTTCTGATCGGATTAATTATGGTTAATACAGTTTTCTTATATTTGGTTAGACCGCTCTTTTATCTTCTATTAATTTGCTTGCGTGTGTTTTAGTGTCTTGAATTGGTTTTAGTCACCACCAAACCCATGCCAGTCTATCAGGTTGAAAACCCCCTATATCCGTTAGATTTAGGATTAACATAGGTTTAGCATAGGTTTAGCATAGGTTTAGCATAGATTAGACTAACTTAGATTAGAAAAACCAAAGTATTAATAAATTGAAAGTGTTTCTCACTCTTAGTGATGGGTACCTTACTTACCACGAAACTCCCACCGACCGGGTACACTAAGTGTTGTTTTTGGTTAAGTCGGCAAAATATAAATTTAAAACTTAAATCATAAATTACAACCACACGACGACACATCATTACTCCTTAGCTCGAGTGGTGGAGATGTGTATCCTTGCCAAGCCTATTATAGAATACTCATCATGACCGAGCAATTAAGCGAATTAGTTGCATGTTACCACATAGATTAGTTGAGTGATATGAGTGTTTTCATCTTCCTATTTCGTGAGGTGTTTGGTTGTGTACTTATAATAGATCAAATAAATGCTTAACGGAAAAATCCTTAGGGATACATTTTCATAAACTTCTAAAGGCTACCTGAGGACAAGTACTATTCAAGTGGGGGGATATTTGATGACATCAAATAACGTCATTTTTATAGCATCATTTATCCCATAAAAATAACCCATTTTGTATAATTATTGCAAAGAATTGTTACGTAATCGTTTGTATTTGAGAAATACAGTAATTATAGAGTGCTTGGTGAAGATTAGCAAAAAGGCACGCATTCTGGAGCTTAAACGAAGACATTTGAAGATTACTGTTTTGACACCCAATACGCCGTATCCATCAAGGAAGATACGGTGTATTAGTGCCTGCACTTCACAAAAGACCACGAAGGAAACAAGATCAATACACCGTATCCAGGGAAGACCAATACGCCATATTCAAGCTATGGAAATAAAATATTCTGGAAGATATCGAACGTGGTCCCTACTCCAAGAAACCCCCCAATAAGCCATATCAAAGCCTTTCGATATGTCGTATTGACCTTTTTCTAGACCTTATAAATAGAAAACTCAAAAACGAGTTTTTAGTGTGCTAAATCATATTTTCGATACCTAAACCATAAAAGTCGATTTTCAGAGGAGAAGAAGAGCAAAAGAGGTCTTGAACGTAATTAATTCCATAAGAAACAATTTGTAATCTCCTATACTCTTGTAATCTTTTAGTTTTTGGTATCATTTGTTAACTCGGTTAGTTTACCTTGGCTAAATTATTACTCTTGTATTGATTATGATGTTAGAAGGCTAATACCTTTGGGTATTAGCCATTATTATGAAGATTTGAATGTTTGGTTTATTTATCTCGATTGCTTAATTTATCGTTGATTGCTTGTTTATGTTTATCAGTTTATACTTGTTTACGTGCTTTTGTATGCGACCTATCATTCAACTGGATTTAGTGATATGGACCAAGTAATCTAGATGCCGAGATGGCTCTCCATATAGTGATTTATACATCTAGACCAACAGGATTACAAATAACGACCTATCTTTGCCCTTAGATTATAAGCTTAGTTGGACCAGCAGGTGACCTAGGGATCAACGAGTACGTTCTCAATTAATTAGTAAAGACTTGGTTAGTGGACTACTAGTGTATGAATTGCCATTAAGCAGTAAGTGGGTAAAGTCTCTATGAGCTAGGGTTTAACAAGATCACCATTGCTTTAATCCCTAAGATAGATTATATTCAGCAAATAAGGATGCTTTATGCGGATAGGTTTAATTGTGACAGAATTCTTTGTATCTAGGTTTAAGGAAGAAGTACCGCCTTAATCTTAAGAACGATATGCCGCCTAGAGATAAGTAATCATTGCACTAAATAAATAAACCAACGTTCTGATTGGATTAATAATGGTTAATACAATTTTCTTATCCGTTAAAGTGTTGTTTTTGGTTAAGTCGGCAAAATATAAATTTAAAACTTGAAATCATAAAATCACACACTTAACACAACACAATCAACCTTGTACTTTTCTTTTCAAACTTATAAACAATGGTCTTCAATTGAAATAAGCCCAAAATAATCGAATAAGCAGATTTTTGACAATATAATCCACTAAAATAAGTCTTAATAAGCTACTTCACGATTGTAAAAAGACAGTACTTGTTTTTTAGGGTTTTCGAATGGATTTTAAGCTAAAAGAAAGGGAACGTAAGGATCAGATTAAGAAAAAGTACCCTCGTCTCTTTACAAGTAAGGACGAAGCAAGAAAGAGTGGATAAGTCGAGCTGAGCACCAGGCCGGCGCTCCCTAAAGGAGGGAAGAATGTAACAACCCGAGTTTCAGGTCAACGTTTATCCTGAGCTATGATAATTATTTTTATACGTAATTGATTATAGTCGTCTATGTTATATAAGGTTTGATGAAAATTTCTATTATTGGGTAATTTCAAGCCGTGATTAAGTTTCTATTTGTTTTTAGCGTCTGAGAAAGTCAGAAAATTTATGTTGTCGCTCCGAGAGCGTGATATTGTTGTTTTTGTATTTTACGGCGTTTCCTCGAGTTTTTGTAAAAACCGTGTTTAAAGGTCGTGTTTTACGTGATTTAACGTTTTATTAAACGTTTTAAAGTAAAATTAGTGGGATGGAATAAAAATATTTACTAACGTGGTGTAACCCGAGTCTTTGGCCGATTTTATTAATACTAGAAACACATTGTACTAATTTTGAAGGACTAGTAAGAAGGAAGGACCAAAGATGTTTTCAAAAGGAAGATTACTTTGAGAGTTGGAGGAAGATGAAAAATTTTTCAAAAGGTGTTAAACCCCTGCTAGTAGTATAATTAAGAGGGTCTGCTATGCTAAGCGTAGGATAAACGAATTGGAACTTGATTTTAGAAGCTAGGCTAATAGGAGAGACTTTGGTGTTGAATAGATCATTAGACCCTTTCTTTAGGTTATTTCATAAAACTAAACGATATAATGTACCATTAGAGCTTAGGAGAGATCAAGTTGATGATTTAATACCTACATTAAGGAAGGTGAGGTAGTTTGAGGAATTTAGAGCTAGGAATGATGCTAGAATGGTTAGTAAAATTTTTGGATATCCTAGTGATTGCGACCACGATAAGAAGATGCGTATTGATTGTGCCTACAACTTGAAGTTCTCTTGCATGATAGGTTTTGAATTTTTACACGCTAATTTTTTCCCTATATTATACGTCAATGTAATGTCCAAGAAGTTTCATAACTCTATAATGAGGGACAAAATAGAATACAAGGGAAATAATGTAGTTGGGCTTCAATGAACATACATCTTTGTTTGTACTTTTTTATCTTAACAGATTTGCAGTTTTAGAAGATATGGATGCTTATCGTGATGAAGGAACGGGCGATGTTATTTTTGGCGAACCGTTTTTAAGAGAAGTTGGGATTAATACAAAACGGTTTAAAGGAGTGATTACCATTCACAATGGTAATGAAGAAGTTACTTACCAAATGTGCTGGTAACATCCGTGTTCTACAACACACACTCATGAACAAGCAACAAGATTCCACCATTACTAAAGGTAAGTGAAGAGGATAAGATGAATGGAATCTCGCACTCATATCAAAAGCTTAAAGGATTCTATAAAGGAGTCTTGAACTCAGGACCCGATATGTTTGAGACGCGAAGATATAAAGAATGCTCACACGCGGGCACTTAGAAGCGTGCATGAAGCTGGAGTAAACGAAGCTGAAGAAAAGTTTGACTTATATAGACTTCGCTGTAAACAAAAGTGATTTCTAGGGAGGTCAACCATGAATGTTATTTATTTTTTATATCGAGTCTGTCTTCCCCAGTCATCAATACGAGTATTCCGCTCCATACCATACAGCGTATTGATAGTCTGGACGTTATCAGTCATTTATTATTATGCTCTTTAAAACATTATTGTCGTTATGGCATACGGCGTATTCATGCACTTGATACGCGTTTTTAACGACTGACCTTGTATGTTAGTATTTAGATTTAGTTTAATTTAATCCATTAGGTACCGAGATCGGGAATGCATGTCATTTTTCTAATAATTTGCACAACGGACCCTCTGATGAGGTGTCATTTTATACACTTTTTCGGGGTCGTTTAACCCCCAAAATCGTGTGTTTATGCCCAAAATAGGTACTTAATCGTTTCTTTTCAGGTATTTCTCATTTTGAAGACATTTGGATGAATTACACGTGACTTGGGCTCATTTGGAGAAGAAACGGATGAGATTACGAACCAACACCAAGACTCTTGATGATTTGTGCTCACAGAGCCTAGAGACGGCGTCACAAGCTATACACGACGCCGTCACAACTCATCAAGTGACGGCGTCACATATTTCAAGACGGCGTCAGCCCGCACCGACTCAAACGCAGATCTAGAAGATTCATTTTATGACGGCGTCACGACTAAAACGCGACGCCGTCGCGTCGATTTTCTTATATATACAAACCCGAATTTAGGGTTTTCATGGTGTAAACTTTAGAATAAAAAGAGGGTACGAACCCTAGTTCATTTAGCAGCTGTAGGAGACGATTTTAGGGCCTAAAAACCCTATTGTACTTCTTCCAATTCATGTTTTAATCAAGTAAGGTTTACTTAATCATTCAATATGTCTATGTGTTGTTTGATTTATTGTTCTTGCTTTATTCTTAACATGCTTGGCTAAACCTCCTATTGTGTTTATTTATGATTATATGAAACCTAGAATGTAGATCTTAGTGGTGTTGCTTCTTGTGATGGATTGTGCATTATTGGTCGCTTAGAAAAAACCAGCTTTTGTCTATATCGCTGTTGATATGTCTAGGGAAACGTGATTGTGTAGAAAGGATACCATCGGGTAACAGTCTTCATACTACCTTGCCCCCTAATATGGTTGATCCACTTTTAATGTATTTCACATGCACTTAGTAAACTCCTAGGGGCCGTGTAATAGTCTTCATACTACCTTGCATGTGCGTTGCTCTAGCGGCATACTAAGTAGACGGCGGGTTCGTGTAATTCGTTCATGCTTTAGGAAATAGTTACATAGATCATCACAAGTGTGACAAGGCAACAACACTAGGAGAAGCAATCTAGGGAGTAATTAATGATTAAATAGACACTATCTTTTATCTTATGTTAGCACCATTAGTTTAGATTATTTATTATAGTTTAATAGCTAAATACAAACCACTCTCTTCAATTATTTGATTTATACTTGCTTTCCTAAAATACAAAATTACAAAAGAGAATCTTACCCTCACCCTTAGAATTCTGTTATGTACACCGTTGAGCAGCCTTCCAGCCTTTTTTTTGATGTGAACGATGATAACAACCCGAGTCTTGCTTCTACTACATGAGAACGATTAGAGGTTCACTGCCTAGGGAGTTGTTAAACTTCTCGTGTAGGAAGGTCTACGACAAACCGCACATCAAGTTTTGGCGCTGCGCACTCTGGGGATATAGTCTAGGGTGTTTGATCTAGTTTAGCTTGTTACTACTTGCTTGAATCCTTTCAAGTAAGAATTTAATTCCCGCACATTAGCTTTCTTGTAGTCTATCTTTTCTTCGTGTTATTCGTTTCGTAACCCATTCTTGTCAACCACCATGGGAGATGAGAATCCTATCCGTACTCTAGGAGATTACTCAAAACCTAGCCACGAGGGCTATAGGAATTACCATCGAGCTCCCCGAAGGGAACAAAGTGGTACCTCTTCGATCCGACACCATCCGGTTGGTGCAAAACGGATGCTCATTCCACGGACTTCGGTCCGAGGATCCAAGTCAACACCTCAAGGACTTCCCTAAACTTGTGGACTCACTTGACCTTGACGGTGAAAATAGGGAAAGAATGCGCCTGCGGTATTTCTATGTTCCCTACAGCGATTCAGCTAGCAATTGGCTCTTGAACGCCCTTTACCAGCAGGATCCATCTCCACATAGTAGGATCTTACTACCCGATTGCTTGCTCAATTCTTTCCCACCAAGAAGGGACGTAAACTCTTACTCAACGATATCCTGATGTTCTAACAACATCATGAAGAATCTTTATCCGAAGCATGGACTCGTTTCAAGGACTTACTCTAAAAAGTCCCTCGTCATGGCATCGATCTTTGGCTTCAAGTCCAAATCTTTTATAACCATGTCAATCCTATCACAAGACGAACCATTGACCAATCAGTTGGTGGTAAGCTTCGTAACCTCAACCCCGAAGAATCCTGGGCAATATTAGAGGACCTCGCCCTCTATGACAACGAAAGTTGGAACGACCCAAGGGATTTTGCTAAGCTGGTCAAGGCAATCGCATTGCCTCAAGATGTCTCGAGTACATCTGACCGTCGTCTAAAATCAAGTCCAACGCTTGATGGAAGCTCATCTTGCTCCGACACAATCTACCCAAGTATACAAAAAATCACTACCTCGTGTGAAATCTGTAGTGGTCCCCACAACACTCAGTATTGCTTGATAACCCCGAACAGCTTTTGTTGAATGAATACGACTCCTCGCGTACGATGAAGTGGGAGGTATGTGGTATACCTTTAGAAGCACCGAGCAAAACAATCTTGGTGACACCTATAATCCGTCATGGAGAAGTCACCCGAAACCTTAGGTGGAGACAACCTCAAAACTCCCAAATAATTTCTCAAACCCACCTAACCGTTCCAACCCACGGTTTTGATCCCGATCCAATCCCTTCAACAAACCGTCCTCTCAAAATTTAACAATCAATCAACATAGAGAGGATGGTTTTCTAAATTCTTGGCATCTCAAGCCGTCAGATTGTCCAGATTTGAATCCGATTTCAGTGCGACAAACTAAGGTGGATGACCAACAAAAATTGACAACTTTGTTGAAGGTCATCATCAGATCAAATTAGCGGGCACACTGCTAGCGATCGGTTAAGAACACGAAACTGGGGGACTCATCAGTTTCGTCAGCTCGTGCTTTTACCAAACTAAAGATCCGTAAGCGCAACCCATCCATAGCTTATTCTCAACGCCATCACATATCCAACCCAAAGCCAGTTCAAAGAATCCAAGTTGATGAACCAGAAATCGAGCAAGAAGAAGACAACCCCGTAGACACCCCACAACCCCAACCTAATCAATTTGCCTCCATCGTCACAGAACAGGTGCGAAAACTAAACTCGATGCTTGAATCACTCGGATTGGTTCCCCAATCTCCAATATAAAATTTATCTGCTCTAAAGAGGATGATGGAGAAGTGATGTTCATTGAGATCATATAGGATGATGATGAACCTAAAAATGAGAGTCCCAGTGATGGTGAAGGGACAACAATGGAAGGACCGACGGTAGAATACTTCGACATGTTCCAACTAGAGATGAGCTACTACATAAGTACCTAATGAGTGGCCCAAATATTTTTTTTTTTCCCCACACCTTCAATATTTCTTAGGAACCCTATCATCACAGAAGGATGCCCCCACAACCTTAAGATCCCATGCAATATTGGACACGTGCATATCAAAAAAGCTTACATCGACCTCAACTCTCCTCTTAATATCATGACCCGAATGATGTACAACTGGATCATGAGAAGGAAACTCAACCCTAGGGAAGATGCGAATGGAGAAATTAGTAATTTCACGAGGAAGATTAAAGGGATGCATGTCTTTGTAGGAAACTTCACCTATGTCATAGACTTTATGATTGTCGAGGGTATTTAGTTCAATCATAGACTAGGTTGTATTGGGGTATAGGAGACCTTTTATAGAATATCCAATTTGGCTCCATTTTACCCACACGAAGGCGTTGTTGATTCATTAATGGGTCAATGAAATTGCCTATAAAGATGCCCATAAGAATAGAACATATTACGATTCACTTTCAGACTTAGAAAAAGGAACATAAAATTCAGTTATCTTAGGAATGAGGAGGACAATAGAAGAGGAGTAGAGTATATAATGAGCAAGATACTAGGATTTTACATAAGTAGCCTAGTGCTTGGACAACGAATACCTAACAGGAATTGAGATCAAGGAGTGGTCATGTATGGGAGTGTGACTTCGCGTGTCTAGCTACTAGACATAATTAATTAAGAAAAGCAGCTTTCTTGGGAGGCACCCTAATTTACATTTCCCGTATATTAGGAGTGGTCAGGTGTGTTTTAATCCTTTACCATTTGTTTTATATGTTTTGAATATATTGTAATAATGTGTTGTTTGTTTTTTATACCTCGTCTTTAATTTCCATAAATCAAATCTATTTTGCCACCATTAAGTGTAGGGTAAGTTATACGGCTTTTAAGCAAATTTAAACATGTTAAAGGTATTGTTTAGGTTTTGATTGCGTCGTTTCGAGTATATGATGAATTTGTTAAATCTCAGTGTTTTTATGCAGCCTTTTTACAGGAACTAACTTATGGAATCATGTGTGGAATTTTTTATCAAATAAACTAAATTTTGTTTTCACAGACTGTGGTGACGGCGTCACGATTACAAAGTACGCCGGTCTCCACGACACCTGTGATACGAGTAACACATCCGACGGCGTCAAATGCCCAAGTCCGAAAACTTAAAGTTTTTAATTATTATTGAAAATAAAACTTGCACGACATTTAATATATTTATTCTTCCATTATGAATTTAACAATTCTTTCATCTTATCTATCGAGTCGAACCCTAAATTCATATTGTATATTGGTAAATCGTACATTTTATGCTTGGTATAGTTGTCTTTGTCTTTGATTACAGGTTATATTTGATGAGAAGAAGCTTGGAAGTTCTTAGGAAGTTTCATTGGATGATTCTCGGAGGACGATTTAACCAGTTATCGCATGTTTCTTCTCCATTATTGAGTAAACTAGGGGAGTACTAGTTTCTTTTCCTTATTTTCTTTTCCCTTTATCTGTTTTAATGGGTACTTCTAGAGAACATTGAGGATAATGTTCAACTTAAGTGTAGGGGAAAATAAGCCTTAAAAACTATTCTTTCATTTGCCATTTGCCTTGTCCTTAAAAAGATGGATAAAACATAGCATAAAAGGGTGATTTTTACCAAAATTTAAATATAATTAATATATTTAAATTAATAATTAATTATAATAATTATATAAATAAATTAAATAGATTAATAAAAATATAAAATATAATATATTAGATTAATAAATATAATAGTAATTTATATATTATAATATTATATATATTAATAAATAATACTAAATTATATTATTAATAAATAGATAAAATTTATTAATAATAATTAAGTATTAAGTATAAATTTTAATAAGATATTTTAATAATAATATATTATAGATATGTATAATATATATATAATATTATATATTAATTAATTAATAATATAACATAATTAAATAAAATATATATATAATATATAATTATAATTATATATTATATATAAAAATTATAATTATATAATATTATAATGAAATTATTTAATAAATAATATAATAATATATATTATATATTAAAATAGTTAATATATATATAAATAATTATACTAGAGTTAAAAAAAATATATTAATAATATGATTTTAAAAATAATTATTATAAAATATAATATATATATAATAATTTAATATTAAGATAAAAATTATAAATATATATATTAATAATAAAATTAATATATAATAAAAATATTAATAAATATTATTATATTAATATTATATTTTAATATAATTAGATAAATATATAATATTAAAAAAAATAATAATTATAATTTTTACAGTAATATAAATAAGATAAAAATAATATAAAAATAAAAATTTATATAAAAGATGATTAAATTATATGTATAAAAATAGATTTAATAGTAATTATTAATATAAAAAATATTTAAAGAATATAAATAAAAAAAATATATATAAAATATATATATATATAAATTAATTAATATATATTTTAAAATAATATATTAATTATATATATGTATATATATCATAT
The DNA here is from genome assembly GCA_026074375.1 of Tanacetum coccineum. Classification (NCBI taxonomy): domain Eukaryota; kingdom Viridiplantae; phylum Streptophyta; class Magnoliopsida; order Asterales; family Asteraceae; genus Tanacetum; species Tanacetum coccineum. The sequence continues at coordinate 54,904 of BQNB010003030.1, forward strand.
AATTATTATAATAAATAATTAAAATAAAATATATAAATAAATAAATATAAAACTATAATATATATATATATAATTTATGAATATTTATATAAGTATAATAAAATATATATTATAAATATATTATATATAAATAATATTTAAAAATATAATTTATATATTTAAATATTTATATATATATAAAATAAAATAATAAATATATATTTTATATAAAGTAAATTAAATATATAATAAAATTATAATTTAAAATATTATTAATAATATAGATAAAATTATAATAAATAATATATATAAAGATAATAAAATATAAATAATAATATTATAATATATAAAATTATATAATATTATATTAATAAATAATATTAATTAATATAAGTAATAATTTATATAAAATAATATATATAAATATATATAAGATTAAATAGAATATATTTAAATATTAAAAAATTAATATGTTAATAATAAATAATTTTAATAATATATATTAATATAAATATAAATTTAAATATAAAATATTATAATAATATATAAATAAAATAAAATATTTATTATATTATTTGTAATAAAATTAACAATAATATAATATAAATTAAATAGATAAATAAATATAAAAATATATTTAATTTATATTATTAATTAAATAATAAATATATTAATATATTTATATATTATATAAGAAATAGATAATGATAAGATTTAATAAATATTATATTAATTAATATAATTTATATATAATATATTATTATTGATATAAAAATATAATTTATATATATTATATATATATAAAGTATATATAAAATAAATATACTAAATTATAATATTATAATATATAAATTATATTATTATAGATATTTTATTTATATATTATTAATTATAATAATAAATATCTAATAAATAAAAGTAATATATAATAATATTAGTTAATATAAGTAATTAATATTATAGTAATTAAAAATTATAATAAATTAATATTTTATTATTTATAATATTATAATATTATAAATTATAAATATATACTAAAATATGATTATAATATTGATAATTTATATATAATAATATATATAATATATTTAAATAAATTAATATATAAATATAATATATTATAATATATTAAAATCATAATATATATATTAATGAATTTATATGTATTATAAGAGATATATTAAAATAAAATATATTAATAATAATATAATTAATATAAAATATAAAATATAAATATATAATTATAATAAATTAATTAATTAGATAATATATAATATATAAAATTTATATTAATAAATATAATATAATATAAGAATATATATATATTAAGTAATTATTAATTTTAAATAGTTATATAGAAATTATAAATAATATAAAATATATTAAATATAATATATATAATTATAATATATATATTAATAAAATAAATTATATTATATATAAAAAAAAGAGATAATTATATATAAGTTAAAATATAATAATAATAAATAAAAATATATAAATAAGTAAAATATATAAAATAGTTTTATTAATATAGTAAGAAAAAAAATATAATTATATTATATTAAAATAAATATATATTATATATTACAAATATAATTTATTAAATAATATTAGTATAATATATTATATATAAATAATAATATTATATATCATAAATATAAATATAATAATAATATATTAAATAATATAATTATAAAAATTGATGAATTAATATAATTTGTTAATTTTTATTATTAATTGTATATTAATAATATATAGATTAAAATATAATAGGACACATTAAAAATAATAAATATTATAAAAATATAAATAACTTATAATTAATAAAATAATTAATAATTATTATAAAATAAAATATAATATATAATAATATTAATAATTAATATATAATATATAAAATATAATATATATATAATATATATATTATAAAGTTATTAATTATAAAATATAAATTTAATAAAAATATAATATTATAATTAATTATAATAAATTTAAATATATTTATATGAATTTAATAGTATATAAATATAATAATATTTAATAAATATATAAAAATATAAATATTATAAATATATAATATTATATATATTATATAAATATTTTTTATATAAATATATATAATATATATAAATAAATTATAAAAAAATAAAAAAATAAATATATATAATTTATATAGTAGATAGATATTATATTAAATTATATAAGTAAAATAATAAAACTTAAATAATAAATAATATAATTAGTATATAAAAAAAAATAATATATAGATTAATATATAAATAATAAATAATATTAAAAATAAAATATAAAATAAATATATATTTATAAAATAATTATAATAATTAAAATAAAGATAAATATAAAGTTAATATATAATTAGATAATAAATTTATATGATATAAAATTAAGTATAAATAATAAATTATATAATTATATAAATAAAATTAAATATATTAAATTAATAAAATTATTAAGAATAATATAGTAATTAACTAATTGATAAATATAATTTAAATATAAATAATTATATAAATATATAAATAATAATAATAAATGATAAAGTAAAATATATTATAATATAAATTATAAAAAATAAATGATATATAAAAAAATATATATACTAATTATAAATTAATATATACTTATAAATAATAAATATATATTAATATATATATATTAATGTTATATATATTAAAAAATAATAAATAATAAATAATAAATATTATATAATTTATAATATATATTATAATATAATTAATAATATATAAAATATAATATTAATTAAAATATTTAAATAATAATATAATATTAAATGAAAATAAATAAAATATTATAGTGAAATTTAAATATAATATATATAATAAAAATTTATATTTATTTAATATAATAAAGAGTATTTAAATTATAAAAATATATAAATAGTTATATATAATATATAAAATAATATATATATATATATAAAAATATTAATATAAATATTTATTATATAACAATATTATATATTAAATAAAAATATTAATAATAAAGAAGATTATATAAATATTAATATTTAATATATATAGATTATTGAATCATAAATATATAAAAAAATAATAAGTAAGATATATATAGATAAAATATATATATATAATCATAATAATATATTATTAATATATTAAAAATAATAATAAAATAATTCTATAAATAATATTAATAAAAAAATAAATAAAATTGAAAAAATAATATAATATTAATAAATATATAAATAAAATAAAATAATAGGTAATATTATTAAAATATAATAAAGTTATATATATATTAAATAATAAAATAATATAGAATAAATAAAAAAAATAATAAATTAATTATATTATAATTAAAATATAATATTAAAATAAATATTATATTAAGCTATGTTAAAAATAATATAATAATATGAATAAAATAATTATTATAATAAAAAGTTAAATATAATATATAAATATATTAATTATTATATAATTATTATTATAAAATGAATATTTAAATTATATATATATATATATGATAATTAATATATTAAATATATATATATAATAAATTAATAAATATATAATTATGAAAAAATAATATAAATATTATATATGAAAATTATATAAAATATGAATATAATATATAATAATATAATATAAAAATATAAATAATATTATTAATAATTATATTAAATAATATATAGTAAAAATATATTTAATAATATTAGATATATATTTTACATAATTTGAATATATGATATATATATAAATAATTATATATAAAATTTATAAATATAATAATTAAATAATAATATATAAAAATAAAATTTTTAAGATAATAAATATTATTATTATATATGAATATAATAATAATATTATATAAATTTTTTAGATATATAATATATATATATATAATAATAATTAAATAAATATATAATATAATTATAATATAATTAATTATTTAAATAATAATTAATATAATATATATAATTATATAATAAATATAAAATATTATATAATAAGTATATTATATATATTATATAATAATTATAAAATAAATATATAAAAAATTATATTATATTATATTAAATATAATATATTATATATTAGAATTAATATTAAAAAAATATATTATAAATATATTTAATATAAAATATAATTATATAATTAATAATAAATAAAATTATTATAATAGAAATATAAAATAAAATATAAATATATAATATATTTTTATAATTAATAATAATTATTAGATAATTATATTATATATAATATAATTATTTTATTATATAAATAAAAATAATTTTATATAATTAAATTTATTATATAAATTAATATATTAATTATATAATATTAAATATATAATTTTAAATTAAATATATTTTTAAGATATATATTATAATATAAATATAATATAAATATATAATAAAAAATAAAATTTATTAATAAATAAATATATATACTATATAATAATTAGTAATTAAAATATATAAATAAATAATAATATATGTAATATTTATAATATAAAATTTTAGTATATAATAATTAATATAAAAAAAATTTTTAATATATTTAGTTATATAAATAAGATAATATAATTATTATATTAATAAAAGGTCGTATATAATAATAATTATATATATAAAATAATAAAATAATAAATAATAATAATAAATAATAAATTATAAATTTAGTATAAAATAATTATATTAAATAATATATATATTATATTATATTTTAAATAATTAATATGAAATATATAAAATATAATTAAATTATTAATATATAAGATAAATTAATATAATAATATTTAATAAATATATATATTATATAATAAATTATATAATAATATAATAATAAATAATATATATTAATAATATTTAAAAAAAAAAAGTTATAAATAATATAATTAATTATATAAATATATTATTAATAATAATAATAATATAAATATAATATTTATAATTATAGAAAATATATAATATATATTATAATAAAAATATTATAATTTTAATATAAATAATTAAATAAATATTTAATAAATATAGAAATATATTTCTTATATAAATAATATAATATTATAAATATATATAATATAAAATAATATAATATTTTATATATATAAAAAAGATTAAAATAATAAATATAAAAATAAATAGTATAATAATAATATAATAATTATATTAAAATTATTAGTATAATATATAATAATATAATTTATATAAATAAATATTAGAAATATATATATAATATTATAAAATATATATTAATATATTAAATATATAAATATAAGTTAGATATAAAATATAAATATTAATAATATAATATTATTATAAAATATTTATATATATAAATAAATAATAATAAATTTAAAAAATATATATATAATATAAATATATATAAATAAATATGAATAAATATAAAATAATAGATATAAATATTTAAAATATATATAAAGTATTATATATATTATAAGTTATAAATAATAAGATATTATAAAAATATTAAAATATTAATATATAATAATTAGATAAAATAATATAATATAATATTAAAAATTATAAATATTTATTAAATAATAGTATTATAAATAATAAATAATATATATAATTATAAGTAAATATATATATATTAATATATAAATATAATAATAATATAATATATAATATAGTAATTTATAATATATATATATATAATAAATAATATAAAAATTATAAAAAAATAATATAATTTATATAAATTAATGATATTGTATAATTATAAATATAATAATATAAATATATTAATATAATATAAATATAAATAATATAAATTTTATATATAAATAAATAATAATAATATATATAATATAACATAGTATATATATATAAGTAATATATATTAAATAAATATTATAAATATATTATAAATAATATAATAATGATATTATAAAAAATTAATATAAATAAATATTTATAAATAATATAATATAATAAATAATAATATATTATAAAATATATAATTAAATTTAAATATTTAAATATATTATATATAATATATTAGTAAGTAAATATATGTAATAAAATAATAATTAATAAATAATATAAAATTATAATTAATAATAATATAAATATTAATATATATATAAGAATATTTAAAAATAAAATAGATATTAATAATAATAATATTAAAATTTAATATTTCATATATTTAATAAATTATATTAAATTGATAAAATAATTTAAATAAATATAAATATTATAATAAATAATTATACGTGTAGTTTAATATATTAATATAATAATAAATTTAAATTATTTAATTAATAATAATAATATATTAATATATATAAATATAGTATTAAAAAATAATAGTAATATATATAGATAAAAGTGATATTTATATTAAAGAATTAAGAAAAAAATATATAATTTAATATTATATTATATATAATATAATTAATATAATAATAATATATAATAAAAATATATAATATAATATTATTATTTATATAATAATTATATTTTATATTATATTAAATAATAATTAATAATATTATTATAATAAATTATAATAATAAATATTTATTTTATAAATAATATAATATATAATAATATAATATAATAATTATATTTGATGGTTAATTATTAAAAACTAAATATAACATTATAATATAAATATATAATAAATATATAAATATATATATAAATAAATATATAAATATAATATAATATAAATATTACTAAAAAACTATATATAATTAAATTATAAATATATAAAATATATAAATAATATAATATAGGTAAGAAAAAATAATAGTAATATATATAATTTAGTATAGAATATAAATATATTATAATTATAATATATTAATAGAATAGTTAATATGATAATTATATATATATTAATAAATATAGTAAATATATTAAATGTAAATACATAATTATAAATAGTATACTAGTATATTAGAATAATATAAAAAACAATATATATAATAAATTTCTAAATTAATTATAAAATAAAATTAATATATAATTATATATAAGTAATATAAAATATAAATATAATAATATATAAATATAATATAAATAATATATATAATATTATTAAAAAAGTATTATTAAATAAATATTATAATATAATAATAAAAAAAAAAATAAATAAAAACAAAATAAAATATATTTATAAATTAATAAATTATAAATAGTATAAAATATTATATTTAAAAAATAAATAATATAAGATATTAAATAAATAATTAATTAATAAAAGTAAATGAAAATATAATTTAATATAATATAAATTTAATATTATTATAAATATATATATAATTAATTTAAATATAATAATATAATAATATAAAATATAAAATTATATATAATATATATATATATTTAATAATAGTAAAAATATAATAATAAAAAAAAATAAATAAAATAAAATTTAATATAAATAATATAATTATATATTAATTATAATAATATATTATTATAAATATTATAAAATTTTGTATACATAATATAATTAATATTATGAATTAATATATTAATAAATTATATAATAATAATATTAATATATAATTTAGATAATAATTATTAATTAGTAAATAAATATATATAATATATAATTAATAATAAAAAAAATATAATATATTTAAATTAATTAAATTTTAAATAAATTTAATAGATATAGATTTTAAAATATATATATTATAATAATAAATAATTAAACAGATTTATTAATAATATATACAATTAATAATATAAATATATAAAATATAAATAATATATATATTTATAAAATAATATAATAATAATTATTATATATTAAATATTTAAAAAATTATATATAAAATAATATAATATATAATAAAAAAGATATTATAATAAAAAAAATATAATTAATATTTATTTTATTAAATTAATTATATTTATATAATAGTATGAATTATAATATATAATTATATATCTATAAATAAATATTAATTTAAAAATAAATAAAATATAGTAAAATAAAATAATATTATATTATATAATAATTAAAATATATAAATATAGTAATTAAATATAAATAATATATTATTTAAATTTTAATAATAATAATAATTAATTAATAAATAATTATAATAATGAATTAATATAAATAATAATATATATTAATAAATAATATAGATATATTATTATATTATATAATTAATATTAATTTAAAATATAAATATATAAATAATGTAATTATATATATAAATATAATTAATAAAATAATAATTTAAATATATAAGTATAATATTATATATAAAACATAATATATTAAATAAATATTTATAATAAAATAATTATATATAAAAATAAAATAAAAAATTATAAAAAATTAATATAGTATAATTAATAATAAATAATAATATATAATTATATAAAGAATATTATAAAAATAATTTTATATTTATAAATTATTAATTATGATAATAATTATAAATGTATATAATATATATATATAAATAAAAAGAATATTTTATATATAGTAAGTAATATAATAATTAATATAATAAATATATATAGTTATATTTATAAATAATTAGTATATATGAATATAAAAATAATAAATATATATAATAATTAATAAGAAATAAAAGTATATTAATAATATATAAAATTAATATTATATAATTATAATAAATAATATAGAATATAATATAAAATATAAATATAATAAATAATATTAAATATATAATATAAGTAATATAAAATAATATATATATTTATATATTTATTAATAATTAAAAATTTAATTAAGATAAGAATAATAATTAAAGAATAATATATAATTATAAATTAATATAAGAATATAAATAATAATTATTTAAATAAATATATATAATAATATATTAAATATTTATAGTTAAGATAAATAATAAAATAAATTATCATCTAGAATTATAAATAATGTATTATTAAATATTTTATATTAAATATATAATATATAATAATAATGATATATATTATATATTAATATTTAATAATATTTAAATAATTATTAATAAAGTAAAATATAATTTATAATATAATAATAAAATTTTTAATATAATATTATAAAAATATAATAAATTATAATATAATTTAATTATATAAGATTATATAAAAATAAATATAATAATTATAAAATTTTTTATTTAATATATATAATGTTATAATATATATAATAATATATATAAATATTTAATATAATAATGTTAAAAATAATATAATAATATATTAAAATTATATAAATTAAAAAATAAATTATATATAAAATGATAAAATAAATAATAATATAAATAATATATAATAAAATAATATAAATTATAATATTATTATTTAGAATTAATATATAATAATAATATATAATAATATAGTAAATAATAATATATAATATATAAATATATAAGATATCATAAATATATTAAATTATTTAAATAAATATAATATATATATTAATATAATAAATAATAAAATAATATTAAATATAATAATAATCTATATTATATATATATATTATAATAATATAGTAAATAATATAATAAATATAATATATATAATTATTATAATTAATAGTAAAAAAAAAATATAAATAATTAAAATTTATAATATATATTATATTATAATATAATTTGTAATATAATAAGATTAATGATTAGAATATATAATTATAATATATTAAAAAAATTTATAGGAATAAATAATAATATCAATATTATGTTACTATTATTATATATATATATTATTAATAAATAAATTAAATAAAAATTTAATGAAGATAATTTATAAAATATTATTTATATTAATAAAATATTATTATTATATATAAGTTAAAAACAGTAAAAAGAAATATAATATAATAAATAATAAATATTTAAATAAATGATATTAATAAATATATAAATTTTAATAATAAATATAGATTAATAAATTAATATATAATTGATAATAAAGGGATAAGATAATAAATAAAAATATATTATATAGTAAATATTATATAAATAATTATAAATATATATATAATAATAAATATATTTTATAATAGAATAATAATAAATATAAATAAAATAGTATATATAAGAATTAGAAAAATATATTAAATATTAATAAAATAATATATTAATAAAATTATATAATATAAACATATAGTATATTACTATAAATATAAATATTAATAATAATATATAATAAAAATAATATTATATAATAATATATAATATTATAATTAATAATATTCATTTAATTAATTAAATTAATATATAATTATTTAATATATAAAATATATAAATATTTAAATTAAAAATAATTATTATTATAAATATTTAATATTAATACTATAATTAGATAATATAAAAATATTAGAAAGTAATAATATAAATAAAAAATTATATAATTAATAAACTATATATAATAATATATTATATAATATATAGATATTATTATAAAATATATATAAATATAATAATATATTAATTATAGATAAATATAGAATATATATTAAATACTAAAAAATATAAATATTATAAAATATTGAATTATAATAATTTTAATAATTAAAATTGAAGTAATATATAATAATAAGATATTAAATATATAATATATCATAATAAATTATTTTTAAATTATAAATATTAAAATAATAATAAAGATATAATTTATATATATTTTAATAATAATATATATAATAATATTATTATAAAAAATAATAATAGATTAATAGTAATTAAGTATAAATATATATAATATATGATATATAAATAATAAATAATATTAAATATAATAATATAATATATATAAAAAAATTAATATATTGTATAATATAATGATAATATATATATAATAATAATATAATTATATAAATTAATATTATATAAAAATTTATATATATAATTATATAATGAATAATTAAAAAATATAAATATATAAAATTAATTATAAAAAATAATAAATATATAAATAATATATAATAATATAATAATTTATAAAAGTATATAATAATAATAATAAAAATAAATAATAATAAATAATATAAATTATAAAAATAATATTATAAAATAATGATATATAAAATTATTAAGTTTATAAGTAAATATAATATATATTAAAGAATATTATATAATAATAATAAATTAATAAATATATATGAATATAATTAAATAAATAAAATAATATAATATAAAATAATATATAATAAAATAATTAGATAATAATATAGATAAAATATATATAATAAAAATTTAAAATAATAATAATAAATAATAAATAATTATAAATAATATAAAAATTATATTATTAATATATGAAGAATATATATAGCATTAAATAAATATATATAAATAAGAATTAAAATTATATATAATATATAGATAGATTATAATAAAACTAATATATAATTAAAATTAATTTAAAATAATAATTATAAAAACTAAATATATAATTTATATTTAATAATATTAGTAACTAAAAATAAATAATAAATAAGTAATTATATATATATATACATATAAAATATTTATATAATAATTAAAATATAAATAAAAAATATATATATATTAATAAAAATAAATTATAAAATATTATTATAATATTATATTAATATCAGATTTAATATAAATAATATGATAATATAAATATATATAATATAATAATGTATATAAAGTAATAAATATTATAAAATTAAATAATTAAATAAAAATTTAATTATTTATATTATAGAATAATAATATAAATATATAGAATTAATACTATAATATAATAATAATATAAATAAATAATAATAATATAAAATATGATATAGTTAATAAATATAATATATATATATATGTATATATACTAAAAAATATATATATAAAATATATAATAAAATATATATAATTAATATAAAATATCTATAATAATTATAATTTATAATTGATAAATAATAATATAATAATTAAAAGTATATATATATAAAAATATTTATATATGAGTTAATATAAATAAGTTATGATTATATTATATAATATAAGTAATAATATTAATATATATATATATTAATAATTTATAAATAATAATAATATAATTAATTATAAAATAATAATATTAATAAAAATAAATGATAATATATATTAATATAATAAAAATAAAATATAATATATAAGTAATATAAAATATTATGTATTATATATTATATTAATTAATATTATAATAATTATATATAATAGAATAAAATAATTAATAAATATATTATTATATATATATAATAATTAATATAATATAAAATATAATAATATTTTAAATAAAAATAATATACATAATATAAATATAAATTAAAAATTAAATATATAATTATTATAAAGAAATAAAAATATAAATAAAAAATAATATTTATAGTATTAATATTATTATAATAAATTTTATTATAAATTATATAGTAAAATATAAATATATAATATATATATATTAATTAATAATATAATATAAATAATTTTATATTATTATTAATATAAGATTTACTAAATATATAAATAATATATAATTAAATTTAAATATACTTTTAAAAATTATTATTAATATATAAATAATTATAATAATATAATATATATGAAATATAAAAATATATAGATTATATAAATAATTAATAAAATTATATTATTAATATATATATAAAATATATATATAATTATATATAAAATAATTAAATATATTTTATAATAAATAGAATTATATTATTTTATAATAAGTATTAAATAAATGTAATTATAGATAATAAAAAAATAAAATATATTAATAAAGATTATAAAATATAATAATAATTAATTAATATATAATAAATAAAATATAATAAAAATAAATAAAAAATAATAATTTATTTAATAAATAGTATATAAATTTAATATATATACATAATAAAATAAAATATTAATATATATAATAAATATATAATAATAATTATAATGTTATTAAATAATTTAATATATTAAAAAAAATGAATTGATATAATATATAATTAAATATTAGATATATATAGGATATTATTATGATATAATTGTATTAAAAAAATATATTATAATTAAAAATATAAATATAATATAATAATAATTAAAATATAATAATAATTATAAATAATTAATATATATAATATGAAAAATAAATAATTATAATATATTATAAAATATAATTATAATAATATAAATATAATATATATATATATATAGATTATAATATTAGAAATATATATTACTATATTTATTAAATAATATAATATAAATATTATATATTATTAAGATAATAATAATTAAATAAATAATATAATAAATATAATATAAAATAAAAAATAATTATATATTTAATATAAAATATATAATAATAATATAATAATTATAAATAAAAAAAAAATAATAAAATAAATATATTTATATAAATATAATTTTAAAATAATAATTAATTATATATATTATATAAAAGTATTATATAATATATATAATAACTATAATTATAATAAATATATTATAATATATATATATAATAATATATATATATAGATGATTAAATTAAATGTAATATAAATTATTGATTAATATAATAAATAAATATAATAAAATATATATAATATAAATATAAAAATATAAATATAAATATAATATAACATAATGAATTAATTAAATATTTTATTAAATGAAATAATAATTATAATAATTATTATTATAAATTAATATATATAATAGAATATAATAAAATATATATTAATATAAAATAAATATAAATATAATATATATATAATAATATTATAATATTTATATTATATAATATATAAATATAGAAATATAATAATTAATAAATTAATAAAATATAATATAAGATATAATTAAATATATAATTAAAAATAATTATTTAATATTATAATAAAATATTAAACTATTATAAAATTAATAATTAATATATTATATAATATAATAATTAGTAATATATAATATAATTAAAATTATTTAATATATAAATAAAAGATTATATATATAAATATAATATAAATAATAATAATATGTAATATATAATTTATAAATAATATAATAATATATAAAAAATATATAAAATAATATAAATATATTATAAAATTATATATAAAATAAATATATAATTAAGAACAAATAAATATAATATTATAAATTATAAATTAAATATACAGTATATTAATATATAATTAAATATATAAAATATTATAATAATTAATATTTAAAAACAAAAAAAAATAATATAATATATAATTTTATATAATTATATAAATATAATAATATTATTAATGAAAATATAAATAATAATAATAATAAAATAATAAATATAAATATAAAGTATAAAAACATTAATAAATAAATAATATATAATTTATAATATAATATAAATAATATTATATAATTAAATATAGATTATAATATATTATTATATATAATTAATATAAATATTTTAAATAAAGTATAAAAATAAGTAATTTATTATTAATTATGTAATTAAATATATATAAATAAAAAAAATAAATGTTTATAAATGAAATAATATATATATATTTGATATATAATATTTAAAAATATAAAGTATATATATATATTAATATAAATAAATAAAAATATATAATATAATTAAATATAATTATATAAATAAAATAAATAAAATAAAATAAATATTAATATATATAAAATATTAAATTAATATATAATAAGTAATATAATAATATATATATATTGTATTATATAATTTTATAATAAAATAATAATAATAAATAATATTAATATAATATATTATATTTAATTAAGTATAAAATAATATATTTATTATATATAAAATATAAAATATTAATAAATTAAATTAAATTAATAATTATATAATAATAATTACTATAATATATAATTTTATAAATATTATTATAGAATATTAAATATAAGATATATATAAATAAAAAATATAATAATAATTTGATTAATTATTAATATATAATAATATTTTAATAATATTAATTTATTATAAAAAAGTAAATCATTATAATATTAAATTAATAAAAATAGTATTTAAAATTATAATATATATAAAATATAAATTATATATATAATATTAATATATAATAATTATTTATTAGTATAATAATATAATATTTTAATTTAAAATATTAATAATTAATAATAATAAAAATATATAAATAATATGAAATATATATTTAATAATAAATAAATATAATAAAAAATTATTAATTATATATTATAAATATATATATTAGATATATATAATATTATAATTTAATATAAATAATATATTATATATTAAATATAATTTTAAATATATATAATATATATTATAATAATAATATATAAAATAATATTATATATTATATATTATTATATATTAAAATTAAAAGAATAATTATATAGAATATAAAAATAGGAAAATAATAAATAAAAAATAATATATATTAATATAATATATTAAATTATATAATATTAAAGTTATATAGATTAATAATATTAATATAATAATTAAATATATAATATTAATATTTAATATATTAATAATATAAATAATATTATAAAGAATATATATAATATTAATATCTTATAAATAATATATAATAAATATAATTAAAATAAATATATAATAAATAAAAATATTTTATTTAATATATTTATAATTTTAATAATATAATTAAAGTAATAAGTATAATAAAAGTAAATAGTATAACAAATATAAATATGAATAGATAAATATAAATTTGAATATAAGAAATAATATAATAATAATTAAATAATAATATAATAAAATAATAATTAATATTTTATATATAATATATATAAATAGAAATAGATATAATATAATTAATAAATATATAATATAATTAATATTAATATATTAAAATATTAATATAATATAAATAAAATTATTAAATAATAATAGTAAGTAATTTATAAATATAAATATAATAATAATAATAATAATAAAAATATTTTATTATATAATGATATAGATATATAATAAAATATTTATTAATATTATAATAAAAATAATATAATAAATAATATTATATTAAAATAATAAAAAATATTAAATTATAATATCTATATATATTAATATATAATATATAATAAATAATTAATGTAAATAATATTATTATATAATTAATAAAATTATATATTATAATATTTAGAAATTAATTATAGATAATAATATAAAAAAAAAATATTAATATATAAATAATAAATTAAATATTAAAAAAAAATTAAATAATATATATAAATATTATATCTATATAAATAAATAAATATATAAAAATTTATAATATAAAAAATAAGATAATAATTATATATAATTATAATATATTTAATAAATTAGTATAAATAAATATAGATAAAATAGAAATAAATATAAAAATTATAATTAATATATATAATAGATATAAAAATTTTATATTAATTATAAATAAGTAGTAATATATGATAATAAAGGAAAATAAAGATTAATATATATAAATTATAATATTATTTGTATAAAATATAAAAAATAAATAAAAGATAATAATATATAGAATAAATATAATAATAATATATTAATATAATTAGATATTAATATATATATTAATTATATGAAATATAAATAATAATTATATTATAGTATATTATTATATATAAATTAATAAATATATTTATATATTAATTAATATAAATATAAATATAATATATTAAATATTGTTTTTTATAATATATTTATATATTGATATAAATATAAAAATTATAATAGAATATAAATATAATATAATTATTATATTATATAAATATATTATATAATTTTAATTAATAATATTATTTATTATTTTAATAGTAATATATAAATATTGATATATTATAATTATATATATATAAATATTATATAAATATATAAATAATTATTTATATATACATTTTATAAATAATAAAATTAAATATATATAATATAAAATATATTAATTTAAATAAATTAGATTATATTATTTTATAAATAATATAATAAATATAGAAATATATTAATATAATAAAGTATTATTAATATATATATATATATTTATATAAATAATATATATAATGAATTAAATATTATAAATACTATAATAATTAGTTATTATAATATATAATTAATTAAAATATAATATTAATATAAAAAATATTATATATTTATATTATTAGATATAAATAATTAATTTTATATAAATATATTAATTATTGAATAATTAAGTATAATATAATAAATTATAATAAAATGTAAAATATATAAATTAAAAATTAATATATATAGATATATATTAATTAAATAATATATATTAAATATATAAATAATAAATAATATAATAATTAATAGTTAATATTATTAAAATAAAAAAATATTAAATATAATAATATATATAGTAATATATATAATAATTTATATAAAATATATAATAAATTATTATAAGATATATAATATATTTAATAGTATATAAAATATGTCAATATAATATATATTAAAAAATTAAAAAATAAAAAAAAAACAAAAAAAAAAAAAAAAAAAAATATTATTATATGAATTAATATATAATTGAAATAATATATAATTTTATAATTATGATATAATATATAAATATATTAATTAATATTATAATATAATTAAAAAATATATTAATAATTATAATTAATAAGATTAAATATATATTATTATATATAATGAAAATAATAAAAAAATAAAAAAATAATTATATTATAATATTAAATAAAATAATTAATATTAATATATAAAATAATATACTTAATAATTATATATAATAATTAAAATAATATATAAATAATTATAATTATATAAAATCAATATTGTAAGTATATAATATAATATATAATATTATATTATATATAAATAATATTAATAATTATATATAAATTAATTATTAATTAAATAATAATTATTTAAATATTATTTGATATATAATATTAATAAGTATATATAATATTAATAATATAAAGAATTTTATTAAATATATATAATTACTTAATATATAATATATATAATAATTAATATTAAATTTATCTATATATTTTATAAAATAAATTAAATAATAAATATTTATAAATATTTAATTATGAAATATAATTATTAAGTTTATATATATAAAAAAATAAATATTTAAATATTAATTAAATAATATTTATATAAATAGAAGAAATAAGAAAACTATAATATAAAATATATATATATAAATATAATAATTAATAATAAATATATTTATAATTATTATTTTAATATAATATTATATATATTATTATAAATAATTAAATATAAATAATAATATAAGATAAAATATTAAATAAAGATATATAAATAATATATAATAAAATAATATATTATATAGTGATAATATGAAAGATATATTATAAAAATAAATTTAATTATAATATATAAAATATTATGAAATTATAAATATATTATATATATAAATTATAAATAATAAATATTATAATATATAAATATATATTAATTAATTAATTAATAATATATAAATATATAAATAAGTATTAAAATAATTATAATATAAAATATTAATATTAAATAAAAAAATTAATTAAATTATACATAGTTTAAATAAATTTATTATATAGAAATTAAATAATATTAAACAATATTATTAAAATTTATATAATAAAATATAAAAAATAATAAATAATAAATATTAATATAATATATAATTAATAGATAAATAATAAAATAAAAATTATATTAAATATAAATATTTTAAATTAATAAATAATAAAATAATAATAATATATATTATAAAAATATATTAATAATTAGCTTAATATTTTAAATAACAATTTTATATATATAATGTATATATAATATAAATTATTGAAAATATTATATATATAAAATATAAATAAATAATATAAATAAAAAAAATAAAATATAAAATTAAAATAATAAATATATTAAATATATATATAATTAAATAAAAAAATAGAAATTAATATAAATAATTATATAATAATTTTTAATTATATAATTATTAGCTATAAATAATAATTATAAAATTTAATAATTAGATATATATTTTAAATAATAAATATATAATAATTATAAATATATATATATAAATATTATAATATTAATATAATAATAATAGAAATATTATAATAATAATATCATATAATATATAATAATGTTAAAATAAAAAAATATTATTAATAATAAATATATTAAAATATTAAATTATATAATAAAATTAATAAATATATTATTAAATATAATAATAAAATATAATATTGAACGTATATATATATTTAATATAATAAAATTATAATAATAATATTATATTAATAATATAAATATAAATAAAAATGAATTAAATTAATTTTTAAGAATTAAAAAATTATAATATATTATAATATATTTAAATTATTAATTATAATGATGAATAAAATAAAATACAATATATTAAAAAATATAAATAATATATAAATAAAATAATATATAATAAATAATAATAATAATATATATATTATTAAAATTATATATATAAATATTATTTATTATAATAATATAAAATTAATATATAATTAAAAAATAAAAAAAATAATAAAGAGTACATAATTATATATATAAATATAATATATATAAATATATAAAAATATTAAAAAATATTATATTAAAAAAATGAATATATAAATTTAAATTTAATATATTATATATAAATATATAATATTTATAAGTTATTATTAATTATATAGAATATATATTATAATTAATTATTTTGTAATTTAATTAAATAAAAAATAATTAGTAATAATAATAATAAATAATATAAATATAAATTTTATAAAAGATATTAAATAATTATATAAAAATAGAATAAGAAATTTAAAGTTATAAATATAATATAATATAATATTATATAAAAATAATATATAAATTATAATATATAATTTATAAAACATATATAGTTATAATTAAAATTTATATTATATAATTATAATAATACTAAATATAATAATCAATTAATTATAACATTATAAGAATTAAATATATATAATAAATAAAATAATTATTTATGATATAATAATAAAAAATATATAATTAATGTTAAAACTATATATATATTATAGAAAAAATTAAAATTAAGTAAATAAAAATTATATATAATAATTATAATAGAGTATATTAATATTAATATTATAATAAAAATATTATATAATATATATATATTAAATATATATTAATATTTAATAATATAATATAATTAAGTTAGATAATTATTAATTATAATAATAAAATAATATTAATATTAAATAATATAAAATACTACTAAATTAATATAAATATATATAAAATATAAAATATATATTATATAAAATATAGATAAATAATATTATAATATAAATGAATTAATATATAATATAGAATATATAAAAATATATTATTGATAAATTATTATATTATAATTATAATATTAATAAATATATTTAAAATAAATATATGTAAATTAATACTAGATATTATAATTATATATATAATTAATAAATATATATATATAATTATAAAAAATGAATTATATTAATAATAAAATTATATATAATAATTATAATATTTTAATATATAAATAAATAAATATATATAATTATTGTATTATATAAATATTAATTATATATATAATATATATATATTATATATTAAATTAATAATAAAAATGAATATTATATATAATATTAATATTAATTAAAATATAAAATAATTAAAAAATAAAATAAATATATAATAATTGATTATAAAAATTATAATATATTTATTTAAACTATTATATAAGTTGATATATAATTTAAAATATAATATTAATTATAGTTTTATATATAATAAAATATAAATAAATAATATTAATATTAATAATATAATTAAAAAATAATAAATTTATAAAGAATAATAATATAATAAATATATAATAAAAATATATAATTTAATAATATAATAATATATTAATATATATAAAATATAATTTTTTTAATAATAAATATATATATATTATAAGTATAGTATAAATAAATTATAATATATATTAGTAAATTAAAATAATAAATAATAATAAATAATAAATAATATAATAATAATATATAATAATATTTAATATAATAAGTAAAAAAAAAAAAAAAAAAAAATATTAATATAAATAATAATTTTTATTAAATTTAAATAAAAAATATTAAATATTATAAAATTAATTAAATACCCATTAATTTATTATATCATAATATATAAAATATTAATATAAAATATAATAATATAAAAAAATTAATAATTATAAATATATTATTAAATAATTTAAATAGTATGAAATATTTTATAATATATTAATTTAAAATAAAGTTTTATAATTAATTAATAAATTATTAAAAAAAATATATAAAAAATAATAATAAAAATTATAAATAAAATATAATATAATAATAAAAATATTAATATATATTATGAAATTAAAATTAATATAAATATATAGTATATAATACATAATATAGATATTTTTATTTTATATATTATTATAATTTATTAAATATATAATAAAATAACTTAAATATTAATTATTAAAATTAAATAATAATTAATTAATTATTAATAAAATATAAATAAAATTAATAATATTATAATTTATAATATATATATATAATATAAGTATATAATATACATATAATTATATATAAATTAAATATTAATAGATATTAAAAAGTATAATAAATAATATTAATTTAATAAATAAATACATAAATTATATAAAATTTATAAAATATAAAGAATCAATATATTATAAAAAAATATTATATATAATTATATATATAATCTATAATTATATAAAATAAAATATTAAAATATAATAATCAATATTAATTAATAGAATTTATAAATACAAAAATAAAATATAAAAATTATAATATCATAAAAAAAAAATATTTTAAATAAATATGTATAATAATATTATATTTTAATATTTAATAATTAAGTAAAATAGATAAATCAAATAGTAATTTATATATTTATAATAATATATTATATAAAATATATATAATATATTATATATATTATATAAATAATATTGTAAATATATTATATAAGGAAATCTAAATAAGAGTAAGAAATAATAAAAATAAATATAATTTATAATATAATTATCATAAAAAAATATAATTAAAAAAAAAATAATAAATATAATATATATAGTAATAATAAAAATAAATAAATAAAATTAAAATATTTTATTTATATAATATAATTATATATAAAAAAATATAAATAAAACAATATAATTAAATAAATATTAATAAAATAAAAATATTATTTATTATAATAATAATTTTAAAAAAAATAAATAATAATTATAATATATATGATAATTAATAATATTAAATTAAAAAATATAAATGTAATTAAAATATAAATAATAATATAATAATAAATATATAATATATTTAAAAATATATTAATTACTATTTATTATATATATAATTATATAAGTAATAAATATATAATATAAAAATAAATAGAACTATAATTAAAAATTATAATATAATAAAATATTATATATATAATATATATAAATTTTTTAAATATAAATAAATAATTAAATATAATTAATAATAAATATATATTAATATTATAATAATTAATATAAATATATTAATATAATATAATATAGAATTATATAATTAATATTTGTTATTAAAAATATAAATAAATTTATATAAATATTAATAAATATATAAATTATTATATAAAATAGATATAATATTTATGAATATATTAAAAAATAATATTAAAAGTATATATATAACTAATATTTATAAAATAATAACTATATTATAAATAATTAATAAAATTTATATAATATATATATATATATAATAGTTAAATTATAAAATATTAAATAATATAAAAATTAAAATTAAAAATAATTATTAATTAATATTATAATAAATAAAAAGTTTAAATATAATATAATAGAATATATAATAATAAATAATAATAATATATTAAATATATATAATAATTTAATTTATATATATATAATAAAAATATATATAATAAAAAAAATAATAATAATAATAGATAGTTATAAATATAATATATATTATATAATAATATTTAATAATAATATTAAGAAATAATAAAGATTTTAATTTATTGATATATTATATATAATATATTATATAATAATTATAATAATAAATTTAAAGAATTTAAATAAAAATCATATATAAATATATAAATAATATAAATAATATAATAATAATAATTAATATATAATATAAATATTAAATAATTAATATTATATAAATTATTATATAATAACTTAAATAGATATCAGATATTAATTTAATAATTATAATAATTTATTAAATATAAATAATTATATAATTAATAAAAGTAATATAATAAATATAATATATAAGATAATTTAATAATAAAATATAAAAAATAAATATACATATTATAAAATAAATAAATATAATATATATATATAATAAAAAATTATATAAATTTAATATATTATATAATTAATATTAATATAAATATTATATAGTAAATTAAAAATTAATATATAAATAGAACAAATATAATTAATAATTATTTAAATATATTATATATTAAAAATAAGATAATAATAATATAAGTAATATAATAATATAATATAAATATAGATAATATAAAATAATAAAAAAAAATTATATAGTAAATTAAATAATAATATGATATATATAATATATTTTTAATTAGAAAATATAATATAATAAAAATATAAGTATAAATATATTATTTAAATAATATAAATTATATAAAATAAATAAATATAATAATATTGATTAAATTATTATAATTTAATTAAATTTAGATTATAATATAATAATAAAAAATATATATATTGAAAAAAAATAAATATATTATTTATATATATATATTATAATATAATTTTAAAATTAATTTATTATAATAAATAAATAAATTAATAATTATATATAAAAAAAATAATATTAATATATTATAATATAAAATATAAAAAAGTAATTATATAAATATAAATTATTAATTAATTAATATTTATTATATAAGAATTATTATATCATATAAATATTAATTAATAGAATATAAATATATTATATATATAAATAAATATTATTATTTATATAATAATAAAAAATAGTAAATAATTAATATTAATAAATCTAATTTATTATTAATAATATAATAATATATATATATAAAAAATTTATAATAAAAGTATATATATAATAATAATATAAAATAATTATATATATATTTAATAAATTAAATTAGTAGATATAAAATAATTTTAATTTTAAAATTATTATAAATATATAATAATTATAATAAATTTTAATAAAAATAAATTATAAATATAAATATATATAATTAATATAAATATATGTAATTTAATTTATTTTGAATAATATAATAAATAATAATAATTATATATATATGTTAAGAATATATAAAATATAATTTATAATAATAATTAATAAATATTAATAAAATAATATTTAATTTATAATAATATATTATATAATAATATATTATAATAATATATAAAATTAAATATAATATATTAAAATAAAATATTTAATAAAAAAATATTTTATATAAATAAATAATAAATATTTAATATAAATTAATATTTTATTAAATATAGATATAAATAGATAATTGATTTATATAATATAAAATATTAATATTTAAATTATATAGTAATATATTATTAAAATATAAAATATTATTATAAAAATTAATTAATAGTATTATTATATATATATAAATGATAATTATATATAATATAAAATATATTTAAAAATAAATTAAAGATAAATTAATAATATTATAAAAATATAATAATAATAATTAAATGATTAAATAATAATATAATAATGTTTTATATATTTTATTAATAAATAGAAATATAAATAAAGTTAATTATTATTAAAAAATATATATAGTATATAGAATAATATTATAATGATAATATATAAATAATAGTATAATCTATATAAAATATAGATTAATATTTATTAATAATAAATATATAAAAAAGAAATATAAGAAATATATAATAAATATGATTTTAATATTAAGTATATAAAATAATATATAATAATAATATTAAATTAAATTATAATTAATAAGAATATATAATATAATTTAATAAAGTATATATAATTAAATTATAATAATAAATTAAGAATATGTAATTTAAAGTATTATTAAAAAATTTACTATATAAATAATATAAAAATAATATAATAAATATATATTTATTTTATTAATTATTATAATATATTTTATATAAAAATAATTATATATATAATAAATTAAATTAATAGATGATTAATAAAATAAATATATGAAATATATAGTATGATATTTTAAATATAAAGTAATATAAATATATAAATATAATATATATAAATATTGATATTTTTATAAATTAATTTTAGATTATATAATATAATTATTAAAATAAATTTAATAAATAAATATATATTAAATATAGATATATTATATAACAAATAAGGATTGATAAATTATTATTAATAATAATATTATAGATTTAAAAAAATAATAATTATAAGTAAATAATATTAAATATAAAAATATATAGATATTTATAAATTATAAATATATTTATATAAATGTATAAAAATAATTTATTATATTAATATATTATATAAATAAAAAGTATAAAATAATATAAAAATAAATATAGTAATATATTTATATAAATTATAATAAATAATTATTATACAAAATAATATTTATAAATATATAATATATTATATAATTATAATATATTAATATATAAATAAAATATATTAAAAAATAATATATTTATATTATTTATGAATATATATATATTTAGATATATATATTTATAATTATATATAGAAATATATAAATTAATATATATATATATATATTAAGGAATAAATATAATTAGTATAGTAAATAATAATATATAATTAATATATAAATATATTATAATAATTTAATATATATAAAACTAAAATAGTAATATATATAATATATATAAATAAAAATAATATTAATAAAATATATATTAAAATGAAAAAATATTATATATTAAATTAATTAAAATATATAATAAATATATAATAATATATAAATATTAATAATATATATAATATAAAATATATAATATAATTTATATTTAAAAATATATAATTTAAATATTTAATATAATATATAATTGAGAAATTTAAAAATAATATAAATAAAAAATAAATATTATATATATAGTATTAAAAATAATATATAAATATATATAAATTATCTATTATAAATATTTAAAATAATAATATAATATTTAGAATATATAATTATTTATATATTATAAATATAATAATATTTATAAATATATAAAAAATTAGAATTAAAATAAAATATATAATTATATTTATTTTAATTAAATGATATAAATATACATAATAATAAAAAAATATATAAATAAATAATTATTATAATATATTAAAAAATATAATTATATATTATAATTAAAATAAAGTAAATAATTAAATAATAAATAAGATATATAAAAAAATCAAAAAATATATTATAGTAAAAATATTTTAAATGATATTATTATAATATATTAATTAAAAATAAAATTAAATATAAATAAAATATATTAATATAATATAAAATTAATATTATATATATGTATATATATAAGATTAATAATATAGCATAAAAATATAATAATAAAAAATAAAAAATTAATAATTTAATAAAATATACTATTAAAAAGTAAAATATATTATAAAATATAATAATATAAATAATATTAATATATAACTTAATATATAATTTAATAATAATTAATATAATATATATAAAAATATAATAATAAAAAATTTATTATAATATAAAATAATAATATAATTAATAGAATAATATTAGATAATATATATATTATAATTAAAAATAATAAATATTTAATATAATTATAGTAAATAAGTATTTATAATTATATAAATAAAAAATAATATAAATAATAAATAAAATTTTATAATAAAATAAATATATATTTATATAAATAATAATATATTTATTATAATATAATATAGAAATTGAATAATAAATAAATATTAAATATATATATAATAAATATAATAATTAATTAATTATAAATATATAATAAATATATATATATATAGATATAAATATATAAATAAAAATAAATTATAAATAAAATAATAAATAAACAAAATATAAATTATAAAGTAATTAAATAAATAAAAAATATATATAAATATTATAATTTTAATAATAAATATATTATATATTTAAATATATATATAAAAATAATATAAATAAATATTAATAAAATATAAAATATAAAATTAATAATATAAAATATATAATTAAAAAGATTATATATAAATTATAAATAATAATTAAAATATTAATAATTAGATTAATATTAATAATTATATTTAATAATATAAATAATTTATAATTTAATAATTAATATATAATTAAATATATATATTATATAATAAATATATAGTAATAGAATATATAATTAAATATATAGTTATATATAAATTCTAAGTAAGATAATAATATAAATATATAATTATTATAATATAATAATATATATAATAGTAAAAAATAAATTAATAATAATATATATATATAATATAAAATAATAATATAATAAAATGATATAATTATATATATTAATATGATAAATTATTAAAAAGTTAAATATATAAAAATAATATAGTATATTAAATAATAATTTAATTTATATTAGTATATAATATTATAAACATTAAAAACAAAAAATAAAAATAATAATATAATATATTATAATATATATATAAATATATACAATTAAAGATAAAAATATATATAATTATTAAATATTTATATAATAAATATATAATATTATAATAAATATTAAAATAATAAATAAAAAAATATTACTAATATATTAAATATTAATATATCATATTTTTACTATAAAATTAAAAAAAATATTATAATATGAATAATAATAATAATCTAAAAATATAAAAATTATATAATATATTAATATAAAATATATATAATTAATTTATGAATGAATATAAATTATAATATAAAAATAATATATATATTAATTATTAATTATTATAAATAAATATATAAATAATAAAATAAATATATATTATATAAAAATTATATATAAATAAATGTTTATTTTTAGTATAATAATAGATTAATAAAATATTAATATATAAATTAATAATATATTAATAATTAAAAATCAAATAATAATAATATATAATATATATAATATTTATAATATTATAATATAATAAATAATATATAATTAAATAAATATAATAAAATAATATTAAATATTATAAAATGATAATAATTATACATTATATAAAATATATTAAATATATATATAGTAAAGTATTATTAAAATATAAGTTACTATAATCAATAAATTAATATATATGATTATTAATTAATATAATATAATAATATATATTTAATAATATAATATATATATTTAATTAATAAATTAAATATTAAAAATATAGAAAATAATATATAATATAAATAATTGATATTATATATTATATTTATTAAATTATAAAATAAGTAAATAAATTATAAAAAAATATAATTAAATAATAAATAAATTATAATAAAATTATAAATAATATATTTAATAATAATAATTATTATATATTATATATATTTAATTAATAAAAAAAATTTATTATATAAATTAAATATTATATGTTAAATTAAAAAATAAATACATATAATATATAAAATAATAAAATAAAATATAATAATATAAATATATATATAAATATATATAAATAATAAAATAATTTTATTATATTAAATAGATAATAATATATATATTAAGGTAAATATTTAATAATAGATTAGTAATATATATATAATAAATATTATTCGATATAAAACAAATTAATATATAATAAATATTTATAAAAAGTAAATTTAATAAAATAAAAAGTAATAATAAATATATATAAATAAAAAAATATAATATAATATATAAAATATTAATATAATTAATTGATTTAGTATTTTATATAAAATAATAATATCATTATAAAATAATATTATATTAATTATTAAAATATAATATATAAAAATAAATTAATATAATTAATATAAAATTATAATAAAATAAAAAATATAATAA
Source organism: Tanacetum coccineum (assembly GCA_026074375.1). NCBI lineage: Eukaryota > Viridiplantae > Streptophyta > Magnoliopsida > Asterales > Asteraceae > Tanacetum > Tanacetum coccineum. Next base: position 84,126 of record BQNB010003030.1, read on the forward strand.
ATTAGTAAATATTAAATAAAATATAATAAATAAATATATAATTATATAGATAAAAAATAATTAATAAAATATAAAAAATACTTAAATTTATATTAATAAGTTACAATAGAAAAGAAATAAAATTAATATATTAATCTTATATAAATAAAAAAATAATTATAAAATATATAATATTAAAATATAATTATTATATATATAAAAATAAAATTAAAATATTTAAAATTATAATATAAAAATATAATTATATATAATATAAATATAATAATAATATATAAAGAATAATATAAAAAATAATATATTAAATATAATATATAATATTAATAATAAGAAACTATATAAATTATTATAATTATATATATAATATATAATTATATATAATATATATTAAATGTATAAATATAATAATAAATATTTAATTTTTAAATATATGAATAAAATATATGAAATAAATAAAATTTTAAAAATATATATAATATATAATTATATAGTTATAATTTAAATAAAATAATAATTTATATAAATTATAATTATATAAAAATTATATTAATATAATATTAATATAATATAATAATATAAATTAATAATAAAATATATAAATTGAAAATAATATTATATAAAATAAGAATAATAATATATATAATTTATTAGTATTATAAAAAAAAATTAAAAAATATATTAGAATATATTAATATAATATATATAATAAATATAATGAAATATAAGTTTGTTTTTTGTATGTTGGTTTTTTTTTTTTTTTGCGTTTTTTTTAATTTTTTATTGTTTATGTTGTGTTTTGTTTGTGTTATTGTTTTGTTTTTGTTGTATGTTTTTTTTATTTGTGTGTTGTGTTGTTTTTGTTTTTTGTGTTGTTGTGTGTTATTGTTGGTTTTTTGTGTTTTTGTGTTGTTTTTTGATTTTGTTTTTTTTGTTTGTTTGTGTGTTTTTTTTTTTTTTTTTGTTTTGTTTTTTGTGTTTTTGTTTTTGGTTTTTTTGATTTGTTGTTGGTTTTTTTTTTTTTATGTGTTTTTTTGGTGTTTTTTTTGTGTGATGATTGTTGTGTTGTGTTGTGTTTGGTTGTGTTTGTTGTTTGTGTTGTTTTTTTTGGGTTTTTTGGTTTTGTTGTTTTGTTTTATGTTGTGTGTCTTTTTTTATATTGTTGTTTTTATTTTTTTTTTGGTTGGATTTTTGTTTTTTGGTGTTTGTTGTTGTTTTATTAGTTTTTATGTGTTTTTTGTGTTTTGTTTGTTTTTTTTTGTTTGTTGTGTTTTGTTTATGTTTTTTTTTTTTTTTTGTGTTTGTGATGTTGTGTTGTTTGTTTGTTTGTGTTGGTATTTTTTTTTTTGTGTTTGTTTAGTTTTTTTTTGTGTTGGTTTTGTTGTGTTTTTGTGTGTTTGTGTTTTTTATTTTTTATGTTTTGTTTTATTTGATGGTGTGTTGTTTTGTTGTGGTTGTGTTTGTGTGAGTTTTGTTGTGGTTTCTGGTTGTTTATGGTTTGGTGTTTTGTTTTTTTTTTTTTGGTTTAGGGTTTTTTTTTGTTGTGTTGTGTGTTTTGTTTGTTGTGGTGTTGTTATGTGTGTTGGTTTTTTGTTTTTTTGTTTAGGTTGATTGTGTTGTTTTTGTTTTGGGGTGTGTGTTGTTGTTGTTTGTTTGTGTTTTTGTGGTGTTTGTGTGTTTTGTGTTGTTGTTTTTGTGTTTTGTGTTGTGTGTGTTTTTGGTGTGTTTGTTTTTTGTGTGGTTTGTGTTTTATTTTGGTGAGTGTTTGTTGTGTTTTGTAGTGTTTATGTGTGGTGGTTGTTGTTTTGTGTTTTGTTTTGTTGTTTTGTTGGTTGTTGTTTGGTTGTTGTGTTTGTGGTGTTGTTGTGTTGTGTGGTTATGTTGTTGTGTGGTGTGGCTTGTTGTTTTTTGTTTTTGTTTTTTGGTTTTTGTTTTTGTGTGTATGTGGTTGGTTTGTGTTTTGTGTGGTTTTTTGTTGGTTTGGTGTTGTTGTTAGGTTTTTGGTGTTGTTGTGTGTTGTGTGTGTTGTGTTTGTTTGTGTGGTTTGTTTTGGGTTTGGTTGTTTTTTGTTGTGGTGTGGTGTTGTGTTGTGTTGTTTAGTTTTGGTTGGGTTTTTGGGTTGTTTTTGTGTGTGTGGTTTTGTTTGTGTGTTGTGTTGTTTTGGTTTTTTGGGTTTTGTTTGTTGTTGTGTTTTTGTTGTGTTTATTTTTTATTTTGGTGTTTTTGTTTTGTGTGTGTGTGTGTGTGTGTTGTGGTTTGGTTTTGTGTTGGTGTGTGGTTTTTGTTTTTTGGTTTTTTGTTGTGTTTTTGTGTTGTTTTTGTTGATGGGGTGTGTTTTGTTGGTGTGGTAGTGTTGTTTTGGTTGTTTTTGTGTGTGTTGGTTTTTGTGTTTGGTTTGGTGTTGTGTTGTTTTTTTTGTGTTTGGTGTTTGTTTTTGTGTTTTGTAGTTGTTTGTGTGTTGTTGTTGTGTGTTGTTGGTGTAGTGTTGGTGTTGTTTGTTGTTGATATTTGTTTTTTTTTTGTTTTGTTTGTTGTGTAGTTGTTTGGTTGTTGTTGGTTGTTGTGTTGTTGTTGTTTGTTGTTTTGGGTGTTTTTGTTTTTGTGTGGTGGGTTTGTGGTAGTTTTGGTGGGTTTTGTTGTTGGTTGTGTGGTGTGTTTTGTTGTGTTTTTTTGTGTGTTTGTTGGTTGTTGTTTTGTTTGTTGTGTGTTGTGTTTTTTGGTTGTGTTGTTGTGTGGTTTTGTTGTTTGTGTTGTTGGTGTTGTGTTTGTTGTTGTAGTATTTGTTTTGTTTTGTTTGTTTTGTTTTTGTGTTTGTTTTTGTGTTTTTTTTTGTTTTGTGTTGTGTGTTGTTGTTTTGGTGGTTGTTTTTTTTTTTGGTTTGTGGTGGTGTTGTTGTGTGTTGTTGTTGTTGTGGTTTTTTTATTGGTTTTTTTTGATGTTTGTTTGTGTGTGCGTTTGTTTGTGTTTTGTAGTGTTTTTGGGTGTGTTGTTGGTTGTTGTTTTGTTGTTGTGTTGTGTTTGGGTTTGTGTTGTTTGCGTGTTTGTTGTTGTATGTGTGTGTTGTGTTTGTTTTTGTTTTGTTGTGAGTGTTGTTTTGTTGTTTTTTTGTGGGTGTGTGTTTTGGTGTTATTGTTGTGTGTTTTTGGTTTTTTTGTGTTTTGTTAGTGTTATGTGTTTTTTTTTTGTGTTGTTTGTTGTGGAGTGTGGTGTTGGTGTTTGTGTGTTGGTTTGTGATGTGGTTGTGTGTTTGTTTGGTGTGTGGTGTTTGTGTTGTGTGTTTGTTGTTTTGTGTGTGTGTTGTGGTTTTGGTGTTTGTGTGTTTGTGTGTTAGAGTTGTTTTGTGTTGTTTTGTTGAGGTGTGTGTGTGGTGGTTTTTTTTTTGTTTTTTGGTTTGGTGTTGTGGTGTGTTGTGTTGTTTGTGGGTTGTTGTTTTGTTTTGTGTTTGTGGTGTTTTTTGTGTTTTTGTGTTGTTTGTGTTGTTTGTTTGTTTGTGGTTTGGTGTTGAGTTTTGTGTTGTGTGTTGTTTGTGTTTTTGTTGTGTGTTTGTGTTTTGTGTTGTTTTTTTTATTGTTGTGTTTGTGTTTTGAGGTGGTTGTTGTTGTGGTTTTTGTATTTGTTGTGTGTTGTGTGTGGTTGGTTGTTGATTTTTTACTATTATTGATATTTTATTTTTATAATTTTTATATTTTAGAAATTATTATTATTTTTTAATATTTTGTGTATTATATTATTTTTAATTTATTTTGATAGAAATTGTGGTATTATATTATTGTTTTATAATTCTATGATATATAAAATTATTTTTTGTTTATTATAGTTTAATTTTTTATTGATATTTAATTAGATATAAGTATTTTTAGTTTTTTGGATTGAATTGTTTATGTGTATTTTATATTATTTTTGTGATTTTTTTATTTATGATTATTGTTTATTTAGAAGTTTTTTTTTTTTATGTTTTTTATTTGATTATTTGAGTTTTATTATTATATATTTTTATATTTTTTTTTTATGATATGTAGTTTTTTTGTAGTTTGTAAGTGTGTTTTGTGTTGTTTGTTTTATTTTTAAAATATTGTTTTTTGTATTATATATTATATGATTTTAATTTTTTTTATTTGTTTATTTTTGGGTTATGTGATGTATTTTATTTTTGTTATTTTGTGATTATTTTTGTTTTTTTTGAATTTATTTTTTAAGTTTTATTTAGTATTTGAGTTTTTTATTAGTGTTTGTTTAAATATTTATAATATAAATAATAATTTATTGATAATTTAGTATTTTTTAGGTTTTTATTTTGATATGTATATTTTTATTAGATTGATTTATTGATTGTTAAGTTATTTTTTTAATATTAGTATGTTGTATTTATTTTTAGATGTTTTTTGTGTTGTTTTGTTTTTTTTAGTTTAATTTTTTTTTTTTGTTGTAATTTTTAGTTGTTTTTATTTGATTTTTAGTTTGTTTTTAAATTGTTTAATTGTTTTTTTATTAAATATTTTTTTTTGTTTTGTTATGAAGTTATTTTATTATTAATGTTTATTTTTATTTGTAATAAATGGTTTGTTGGTATGAATGGTTGATTTATGAGTTGTATTTGTTATTTTTTTTAATTGATTTATGTTTTAGTATATAAAGAAATTAATTAATTGTATTATAGTATTTTAATATTAATTAATATTATTAATGTATATTATTTTTTTATTTTGTTTGTTTTATTTGTATTATTTTTATGATTTTTTATTTATGGTAGTTTTGTATTGGTTATTTTTATATAAATGTGGTTATTAAATATTTTTATTTATTGTTTTTTTATAATTGAAGATTATTATATTTATAAATTTTAGTTATTTAGTGTGATTGTTTTTTTTTTAGTGACATGTTATTTATGTATTTATTTATTTGTATGTTTTTGTGTTTGTTATTTTTTTTATTGTTGGAATTAGTTTTTATTTGTTTTTGTTTGTTTGTTGTACTTATTTTTTTGTTTTATGTTTATTTTTATATTTATATGATTTTTAGAGATGAGTTTATTTTAAATTTTTTAGGTTTTTATTGGTTGTTATTTTTTTATAGATTTTTTTGATTATATTGTTGATTTTTTATTTATTTAATTATTTGTTTGTGATATATTGTATATTATTGTTATTATATTATTTGTTATTATTTTTGAAAGTTTTATATTGTTTTGTTTTATATTTTTTTTTTTTATTTGTGTTTATTTTTTATTTTTTTTGAGTATTTATTTTTTATAAGATTTAAATTTTAATATTAATAGATATATATTTAATTTATTTTTTATATTTTTAGTTTAAGTTTATATTATTATTTTTATATAATTGATTTAGATTATTTTGTTTTTATTTTTTTTTGTTATTTTTTTTTTATTTTTTTTTTATAATTTTTATATATTAATATAAATATAATATCAAATATATAAATTGATCTAATTAAATATAATTATTAATAATAGTATTATAAGTATTATAATTATTATAGTTAAGTAATATATATTATATAGTTTATATTATAAAATATATTAGTATATATTAATAAATTATAAATATAGGCATAATTATAATATTTAATTATACTTAATTAATAAAAAATTATAAGTATAAATATATAATTTAATTATTTAATATATATATATAAATAATATTATAATAATTTATTATTGATAATGATATTATATATAATATATATTATTATAATTAATATATTTTATTATAAATGATATTTAATATACTTATTAGTAATATATTATATTAATTTTTAGTATAATTTTATATATATAATAATATTTAATATAATTATATAATAATATAAAATAAAATAATTAATATATTATAAATATATTATATAATAAATAAATGTTAATAATATATATTATTTAGAATAATTAAAATAAAATATTATATTAAAATTAAATAAATAATATATATAATATATATAATATATTATTATATTATAATTAAATTAAAATAATAATATATATTAAATATATAATATTATTTATTTATAATATGATATATAAATTATATAAATATATATAAATTAAATTATATATAATATAATAAATAATTTTATTAATAATAAAATTAATAAAAGTAAAATATAATAATAATAATAAGATATATAGTGAATAATTATGAATAATAATTATTAATAAATAAAGTTAATATATAAAATTATATTATTAATATATTAATAGATATTAAAATAAATATAAATAATATATAAATATTAAAGATATAAATAGTAATATATATTAATAGTTAATATAAAAATAATATATAATTTTATATTGTATAATTATAAATATATACTAATTATATATTAATATAATATAAAAATTAATATATAATATGAAATATATAAAAAAAAAAAATAATATAAATATTATTTTAATAGAATATAATATACCTAATATATTAGATTTTAGATTTATTAAATATAAATATTATTATGTATAAAATAAATATAATATTATAAATAAATTAATAAAATAAAATATAGTAATTTTAATAAATATATAAGAATAATTACTTAAAATATAATTATTTAATATAATATATTATTAATATAAAATATTAATAAAAATAAATAATATAAAATATTAATTTTTATATATGTATAATAATATTAAAAAAATATATTAATGAAATAAAATATTAATATATATATATATAAATATATAATATATAAAAATTAATAAATATTAATATAGAATAATATATTAATAATTAATAAAATAAATTATATATATATAATATAATTATAATATAATATTATAAAAAATAATTAAATAGTATATATAAATAATGATATATTATAATATATATAAATATTATATATATATATTAATATAATATTATTTAATTTATATATAAAATATATAAATATATAAATTGATTTTTATTAATAAATATATTATTAATAAAATATATATATAATATAAAAGATTTAAATATAATATTAAATATATTATAAATAAAAAATATATATTAATATTATAATTATAAAAAATATATAAATAAATATATATTATAGATAATAGAATAATAAATATTAATTAAAATATTAATAATATATATAAAAATTATATTTATATAAAAATATAATTTTTATTAATAATATATTAATATATTGAAATGTTAATATATTTAAATATATATTATAATAATATATAATTTTTTAAAATAATATATATTAAATTATTAATATATATAATATAATAATCATTGATAAAATTTAGATATTTAAGTATAGATAATATTAATATTAATATGATTTAAAATATAATCAATAATAAATAATAAATATAATATATAAATAAAATATAAGTTAATAAATTAAAAAATTATATATAAAATAATAATATATAGATAAATTTAATATATAATATAAAATAAATATAATAAAAAATAAATTATATATTATTATTATTTAAATTAATAAATATAATATATATAAAATATTATATAAATTATATAAAATATAAAAAAAAAATAATTATTATTAATATATAAAATTATATAAGAAAAAGATAAATTTATAATGTAATAATATTATATATATTATATATATATATTAATATATAATAATAATTATATATAATAATAGTAATAATTATTTAAATATAATAAATATTAATATTTTATCTTATAAAATTTATATATTAGAAATATATATAAATAATTAAAATTATTAAAATATAATATGAATATAATAAATAAATATATAAAAATAATTAATATTATATTAAATAAATTAATATATATTTAAAGTAATATTAATCATTAATGTATATAAATTAGAAATTAATTTAATTAATGATAATATAAAAATATATAATAATAAATAATATAAAATAATTATATAAATATATAAATTTAATAATATAATAGATATAATATAATTTAATAAATATTATGATATAGAAAAAAATATAGATAATTATAATATATTTTAATAATAATAATAATTAATATAATATAAAGTTTATAGATAAATAATTATATATAATTAATATTAATAAATATATAAAAATAAATAATATAAATATTAAATATATAATTAGTTATTTAATTAAATTTATAAAATATAATAATAATAAAAAAATATTTAATGATAATTAATTATAATATATATTTATTTATATTGAAAATAAAAATTAAAAATAATATTAAATATTATAATATTAATTAATAATATATATATAATAAAATTATTAATTATATAAGAAAATATATATTTAAATTAAATATATATATAATATAGAAAATATACTTTATAATATAATATTTAAATTTATATAATAAAAGTATAAAGAATTTAATAGGAAAATATTTTTATATAAATAAATAATATAAATAAAAATGTATATATATTATAGAATAAATTTAATAAATATAAGATTATTAATATTTAATATAATATAAAGTAATTAATTTATAATTATATTTAATAATAAATATAATTATTATAATATAATGTAAAAAATATTATATATAAAAAATATAAAAATTAGATTTATTTTATAATATATTATATTATAATTAAATATTTATAATATATATATTATAATAGATTATTAATATAAAGAATATTTATATATGATATAATAAATAAGTTTATATATAATTTATTTAATTATATAAATAATATATATATATATTTATAAATTATAATTATAATAAAAGTAATAATAATAAAATAAATATATTATATTAATAAAAAGAATTATATTATATAAAGTTTATAATAAATAATAATAAAATTATATAAAGGATGAATTATTTTTTAATATATATTAATAGAAAATATATAATAAATTTAATAAATAAAAAATAATACATATGTTAACAATGAATAATATAAATAAAATAATTATGAAAGAAAAAATTTATATATATTAATATTTAATAATATAATAAATATTATAATATATATATATATTAAAAATTAAAATATAAATAATATATAATATATATTTATATTATAAAAAAATATATATAATATTATTAAATATTATTATAATATATTTATAATAGATTAATAATAATTAATAATAAATATTCAAATATAATAGTATAAGTAGTTTATATGATAGATATATATTATATGTATCATAGTATTAAATTATAAATAATATATAATTATATATAAATTTATATTATATAAAAAATTTAAATAAATACAATATAATATATTTAAATAATACTATATATTAATTATATTAATATATAATATTAAATAGAAATATATAACTAAAAATAGATATTATATATTATATTAGATAATATAATATAAATATATAATTTATAATTAATAAAATATGTTATAATTTATAATAATATATAAAAAAAATATTATAATAAATAATATATATTAATAATATGTTATAAATATAATAATATAAATTTTAAATATATATAATTTATATATAAAATAATATATTATATATAATATAATAATTGATACAATATATAATAAAATATTAAAATAATAATAATATTAATATTAATATAATATATAAAAATATTATATAAATATATAGTAAGATAAATATTTTAATATAATATAATAGATAATATATGTAATATAAATAAAAATAAAAAAAAAATTAAAATATATGTTATTATATATTATAAAATATATATAATATTTAAGTAAAGATTATATTATAGCTTTTATATAGTATAATAAAAATATAGTATTTATTAATTTATATTTAATATATGATTATATAATTTATAAAGAAATTTATTTTAATAATAATAATAATAATATATATAAATATATAATAATAATATTTTTATTATATATAAAAAATATATATATAATTATTAAAAATAGATTTATAATTATTATAGATAATATATGATATTATTTTATATAATAAAAAATATGATATTGAGAATTTATTAATATAAATAAATATAAATATAAAATAATAATAATTTATAATTATATGAAATATAAATTATTATATAAATAATTATATGATAATAATTAATTTATATAAAATAGTTATATATATATATAATATATTAAATGAGAATTAAGGATGATAAATATAATTTTTATATTATTTAAATATGTATAATATTTTAGATTATTATATATAATAAGGTATAGATTATAATATAATATAGATATATAATAATAATTGATATAATTATAATAAATATTATAATTAAAATATTAATATTGTATGTTGATTGATGATTATTTATGTGATTTTGTATGTTGGTGTGATTTTGATTTAAATATAAGATTAAAATAAATATTAATTATATTTTTATTTAAATTTTTTATATTTATTGTTATTATTTATTAAGTAAAATATATATTAATATATATAATATTATAATATGATAATGTTTGTTAAAATTATAAATATTTATATATTTTATTATTTAATATATAAAATATTATTATTTATATAAAAGATTATTTATGATAATATATATTAATTATAAAATATTTATTTAAGTAATATATTATTATATTTAATAAATGTATTTTTAATTATAATATTTTGGATTATAATTATTTATTTTTATTTTTATTTGTGTGTTATTTTGTTTTATTTTTAGAATATTTTTATTTTTTTTGTATTTTTAAATATATTTTTATTTTTTTTTTTTTTGATGTGGTTTAATTATGATTATTATGATTTATATTTATAAATATTAGTTTTTTATTAGATTTTATGTGGTATATTGTTATAATTATAATTTTATAAGATTAAAAATGATATTTATATAATTATTAGAGGAATATTTAGAGAATTATAGTTTATAATATGATTTTAAGATTTGTTTAATTATGGTATTGATATTTATATTATTTGATTTTTGTATGAGTTTGTATTTTAGTTTGTTTTGTATTTTTATTTATTTATTTTTATATTAGTTATTTGGTATTTTTTATTATATAGATATTTTTTTTGTAAATTAAGATTAGTTAAATTTGAATTTAATATTATTTATTTTATATGATTATTAATATATAATATGATTTATGTTTTTATTTTATATTAATTTGATATATTATATATTTTTTTGATTTTGATAATAATTTATTTTTTTTTTTATTAATATTATTTTTTTATAAGATTTTTTAAATATAATAAGATTTTTTTTGTGTTTTATATATATTTTTAATTATATATTTTATAATTATATTTATTATTTTTTAGATTTTATTGAAAAATTTTGATTTATTTTTTATTATATTTTTTTATGTTTTGTTTTTTGATTTTTTTTTGTTTTTTTTTATATTTATGGTTTTGTGTTATATTTTTGTTTATATTTTTATTTGTTTTTTTTGTTTATATTTATTTTTGGATGTATTTTTTATTGTTTTATTTTTATTACTATATAAGATTATTTTTTTGTTTTTATATTAGTTATATATTGTAGTATTTATTTTTTTATTTAATAAGATTATTGATGGTATATTTTTTATTTAAATTTTTTGTTTTATTTTTATATTTTTATTTAAATATGTATAGAATGATTATTATTAATAATTGAGTATTTTGTTTTATTTTATGGGTTAATTTTATAAGTATTATTTAGTTAGATTTTAAATTGGTAAGTTTTATTGTGAAAATTTTGATATATTGGTATGATGATTTAGTATGAAGATTTTTTATATTTTATAGTTTTGTTGGAATTTTTATTTATATTAATTTGATTATTTGTATGTATTTTTATTGTTATATTATATATTTTGATATATTTATTAGTTTTAAATTTATTATGTTATTTATAATTATTATATTTTTTTTTTTATTTTATATTTTAATTGATATGTTTTGGTTAATTTTATATTAATTATATAGTTATTATTTTTTGTTAATATTTGTTATTTTTGTAGATTTTTTTTTTTGATGAATTATAGATTTTTTTGAAATATTATATTTTTTGTTTATAATTATTTTATTTATTATTATTTTAAAATTTGTTATTTTTTTAGTGATTTATGTTATGTTTTTTTAATTGTTATTTTTTAAATATTTTTGTATTTATTTTTTTGTGTTGATAGATGTTTATGTTGGTTTTAATATTATATATTATGAATATTTAATTAATATTTTATATGTGTTGTTTTTATTATATTATTATAAGTATATGATTTTAATTATTTAAGTTATATAATAGATAAAAATATTATATTAGTTTTTTAGATTAGAATAGTTATTTATTTAATATATATTAATTATATTATATATTAATAATAAGAATATAAGATTTTAAGATATGTATAAATAGTGATATATTTTATTATTTAATAATTTATATAATTTATATATTAATTTTTGTAAAAGAAATTTTATTGTTAAAATATTAGATGTTTTAGATTTTTATTTTGTTTATTAGTTTTTTATTTTAATTTTTGTGTTATTATAAAATTATTATTGTTTTGTGGTTTTTATATATATTTTAGTATTTTTATAAATTATATTTTTTATTTATGTATTTATATATAATATTTTTTATAGTAATATAATATAAATGTATATATTATAATTTATAAAATAATATATAAGATATTAGAATATTTTTAGGTTTGATAATATTTATAAAATTATAATTGATATATATATTATTATATATATATATATTGAAATAAAATTTATATATATTATATAATAATTAGTAAATTATATATTATTATTTTTTTTTTTAATGTATAATTTATTTTTTAATTTTTGAATAGGATATTTTTTATATATTTTTTTGTTATTAATGTTGAATTTTTATTTTATGTTTTAAATATACTATATAATATAGATTAGTTAATAATTATTTTAATAATTTAATTATAATAATAATATTAATTATATATTATATAAATAACTAGATAAGTATATTAAATTATAATATTATATATTTATGAATTAAAAAATTTTATTTTATATAATTATATTATATTATTATTTATAAAATATGTATTTTTATATTATATGTAGAATTATATGTAAATGTTGAGGTATTATTTTTTTTATAGAATATATAATTGATTTATATTAATATTTTTAATTGTATTTTTTATTTTTTGTTTGATTATAATTATGTTAGTTTATGTATTTTTTTTTTATTTTTTTGAGTTTGATATTTTTAATTTTTCTAATAATTATTATATTGATTGTTTGTGGTGTTGTGTTTATGTATTTTTTGTTTATTTTTTATATTATAAATTATATTTTATAATTATATTTTATAGTAATTTATATTTATTATTATGTATTAGTATTTGAGTATATTATGATTTAGTTTAGTATTTATTGTATTATTTTATATATATATTTTAGTTATTATTATTTTGTTTTTTTTAATTTAATATTTTTAATATATTGTAGTATGATTAATTATTATTATTTTTATTTATTTGTTTATGATATTTTTGAAAATTTATTAAAAATTGGATTATATTTATATTTTTGATTACAATTTATTTTTAGTTTATTTTTGTTTATATTTAATAGTTGTAAGAATAGATTTAAGTTATATATAAAAATTAAAATAATATAAAATAGATATTTTATAATAATATAGAATATATATGATTATATTTATTTTATGTATATATAGTTATAGTAATAATTTTATTTGTGTTGTTATTTATATATTATTATTTAATTTATTTTTTTGTTTTAGTTTTTTTTATTTTTATTTTTTTTAGTTTATATTTTTATTTTTATAATTTATTAAATGATAATATTATTTATATATTATTTGATTATAAATTTTAAGTAATAAAATTAGTATTTTAAGATATTTTAATGTTAGTTAATAAATTTTAATTTTGTGGGATTTTTTTTTTATTTTTTATAATTTTATTTATTTTTAGTTTGTTTGTTGATATTTTAATTATGTAATATTAATTATCTTTAATAATTATTTAGTGCGTTTATATATATTAGGATATTAATATTATAGTTTGTTTATTAATTTTAGAAGATATTTAATATTAATAAAATATTAATTATAAATTTTTTAATGTAAAATTATTATTATATTTTAATTAGATAGTTTGTTTAGTTATTATTAAATATAATATAATATATTAAGTATAGTTATATAGATTGTTATATTTAATTGTATTATAATAGATTGATAATTTATAGAAGGAAATATTATTATTATTTATATTAATTTGATTTATATGATTATAGTTTTATAGATAATTGATTTATTATTGTGAAATATAATTTTTTAATTATATAGTATTATAATAATGATATTATATTTTTATTTTGATATTTTTATGTATGAAATGTTATTTATATTATTAATATTTAATATTTAATATATATATATTTATATATTAAATATAAAAGATATATTTTAATAATGTATAATTATTATATTAAATGTATATTTTTATTATTATTATTTTTAATATTATAAATTTTTTAATTAATAATTATAGTTATATTTAAATTTGTTTTTTTGTGTTTTTTTGTATTATATAGTTATAATATATTATTTAGTATAATATTTAATAGAATTTTTTTTGATATAGTTATATTTTTTATTTTTATGATTTAGATTATTAAGTATAAAAAATAGTATTAATAAAAGTATTTGTAGTCGTAGACTAGTTTTTAAACTGTATCTTTTCTCGTTAAAGATCCCGGTTGTTTCGAGTTTCCTTCTATCATTTTGGAATCTGTCCATTGAGGCGTATTATAACTCTAAAATATCAAAAGCTACTTGTCCTAAGATTCGAAATTAAAAAAAAAAGCCCCTATGTATTTTAAGTGTATAACTTTTAAAAAACTATGTTTTGATGATTTTATTAACGTTAGTATTACTAATAAAAACATCTTTTAAAAAAGAACCATATTTTACATATGTGTACTTAATAAATAAGGTTCAATAATCATCCCCGTATTCCTATAAATTTCATTGTAACAATTTTTAACCCTTTTACTTCATTATTTGTCATATGTGAATTTTAAAGAACTTATAAAACCCTATTAATCCTAAACAAGTTTATACTTAATCCATAGATAACATACTTTATTTTTACTTTTCCATGATATATAGGACCATTAACATAAAGAAGAAAGTGTATAAATTGATAAAACGTCATTTACATATTCAAAATCATAGTGGTGTATTTATGTCTATATTTCTAACATGTAAATAAACATAAAAGTCATAAGAAAAAAAAATATAAAGGATTTAAGAAACCTTAGTAAATGATGTAAGAGATGTTAAATAATTCTAAACCCTGTTTTAGAGATCAAAAACAAAGCTACAAGCTATAACCCAAGATTAGTTCCAAAAAACCCTAATCTTTTCCTTTTTCTTCTATTACTTAGCAAAGTGATGAAACCTAAAGCATGCAAACACCCTTAATTACCTACATATGTTTTTGTCATAGAGGTGTTAATAATCTTAACAAAATCAAGAGTGTAGGATTTTTGTTCTGGAATGCTTAAGAGATGGGCCGGTGGGATATAGGTATAAAGAGAAGAAAGAAAATGAAATTTTGTAAGTATAAAGAGTAATGTAACTTTACTCCTGCATGCAGGCCTATTTAAGTAAACAAGTATCTTGTTACTAACTTAAACCATGGTTACTTTCTAACCCTAGTTAAGTAACATGAAAACAAGTAGATAAAAGGTGTTAAGAGTTACCTTTATGACATATCTAGATATTAGTAAAAATGTAAACTTTGAAAAGTCCTTGACGTCCCATCTTAAAAAATTCGCATAATATATGTAAATTGACTAAGATGGGGATTTTTTGATTATTTAGAGTATTGGTTATAAACGTGGTTATTCGTTTATGCGTAGTTAGGTTTAGAACTTCCGGGTTATGGCCTAAACGTAATTATTTATGAAACGTAAGCATATTTACGTAGCTTGATAAAAATAAGAGAACAATAGTCAGTAATTATTCCGGCATAATAAATCATATCACACTTGCTTGATGCAAACATTTAATCGTTTAATGCCCTTTTACATTGTATTAATCATTTTCAGTTTACGCGATTTAAACTAACGATAACGGTTTTAAGAGTAACGCGAAAAACCCTAGAAAAATAGAAGTTAAGAAATTACGTAATGTCAATCAATGACCTAAAATACGAGGTGTTATAGTCTCCCACGTAGCTGAGCCTTTCCTCAAGCTTAAGTGAGTCATACACTTGATGCGGCCCTCTTTGAAGAACAAATGTGGTATTTCTTCTGGACTTGGACTTCTCGCGTTCCCATGTAACTCTGACTCTGACCTTCTTGGAGTTTCATCGAACTGTGACTAATGGGATATCGCTTCGGCTTAACCGTTTGACCTCACGATCGAAATCTCTATCGTTCCTGCGACAAACTGAAGCTTGTTCATCAAAATGAAGTCCAATCCGCAACGGAGACGGCAAATGGGTTCGTCGTTCATGACACTGTCTTTAAGTTGACACGTGAAATGTAGTATGAACTCTGCTCACTCCTAAGGGAAGCTCGAGCTTGAAATGTCACACATCTCCAAGCCTTTTTATTACCTAGTGAGAGAGGTCCCGAACAAACTGGGATTTGAAATTTCCTGTCGTTTAGCCAAAACATACAAACCCCTTTCCAAGGCGAGAAACCCCAACCTTGAGCATCACTTTATCTCCCCAACCTCAAACTCCCTCGCGTTACGCTTTAAATCACGTAGTTCTATTTTGCTATCACAGCGTACTTGCATCCATCCTTTGTTTAACATGAATGATTTTCTCAGTCGTTACTCTTGTAACTAATCTCTGGAACCCGGTGATTTTAACTGTCTCCAACCTCAGCCCAACTAACAAAGCGAACGACATTTTTTCTACCGTTAAAGTGCCTCAAAGGTTGCACCTTTATGGCTAGCATGATATCTGTTATTGGTAATGAAAACTCGACTAAGAATTGGCAAATGTTAATCCCAACCATTTCCACAGTCGAATCACACAGAGCTCTAAGCATATCTTGAGAGTTTGGAATGGTTCATCTCCTTGTCCGTCAGTTTGCGGATGATATGCCGTACTCATATCTAAACGAAAACTCTAAACTTGTACCCAAGCGTTCTGAAGTGACCTCCAGAAATTTGATGCGAACCTAGGGCCACGTTACAAATAAGTCGAGACCATTGGTATTCCATGCCTTGTTTACTACATCCATCCGGTACAATCTCGCTAGCTTCTCCAGAGGGTCAGTTACCTTTCATGGTATAAAAAGAGTTGCTGATTTTGTAAGACGGTCAATCAATTACCCAAATGGGTGTCATAATCACCCATGTTGATGACTAGAAGCCTTTTGTGACAAAATCCATCGTGATATTGTTCGCACTCATTGATGTATCTCGGATGACCAACCAACCCGATTGTCTCTGATGTTCATACCTTGACCTAGCAACATGTCAAGCACTTGCTTAACATAGGTGGCGATATCAGCTTATCAATGTGGGCCACCAATATAGCTCTTTTACTGTCTTGGTACTTTTCTCGGAACCTGGATGGATAGAAATATTCGATTTGTGGACTCATGCATATCACAGTCACGCAAATCGCCATAAACAAATAACCAACTCCTGCCATTTGAGGCGATAGGTTACATCCGTCACGAGGTTCCAACTTTTCCCGTTCTAAAATGCCTCTGGATATTTAGCATTTTCATCACATACCCCCTTCTATCCTCATTCTTGATGTTTTTTTTGGTTTTCCCGTTGCTTCAGTCTGAGCATTCCAGATTGCTTAGGAAGATCCAGCCATAGTCAGACTAAACTCAACTCTTAACTGGTGGTTCCCCGTTCTTCCTGCTCAAGGAGCAACAGCAACCGACATTTGCCTTCCCTGGTGATAACGAAGTATCGAAAATCGGAATCACTAAGACAACTCTAACCATCGGCGTTTGTCGCATGTTTCAATTCCTTTTGATAAAGAATATGCTGTAAAACTCTATGATCAGTGAACAAAATCCGTAATACACTGTGGTACTATCAAGATAGTGCCTCCAATCTTCCAGAGCGAACACTTACTGCTCCAAGTCCAGATCATGAGTATATAGTTCTTCTCATGGATCTTTAACTGCGCGATGCATTAGAAATATATCTCTTTTCCCTTTGCATCAACACAGCGCCCAAACCTTCTTTGAAGCATCTCATTATTCGATGAAATCGTTCACTTTCGCTTCGGGTAAAGCCAGAATTGGTGCACTAAACATACCCAACTTCTCTTCATCACTGGAACCTGCTTCCTCTATTCCTGTTTGGTCACCCCACTCAAACTGACCTTCTTTGATGAGAGCTTGGTCATTGGTTTTGGGGCTATCTTTGAAACCTTCATGAATCGCCGATAATACCCATCAAGACCTAAAAGACTAACGAAGAATCTTCCGTGTGTTTTAGGAGATGCCCTATCTTTAACTGATTCGATCTTGGCGTTGGGATCGCCACATGAAAGCTTTATTATCAATCACGTGACCGAGGAACTGTACTATTTGGAATCCAAATTCACATTTTGAAAATTTTGCATACAACTCCTCTTTCTCAACAATTCCAATTATTATCTCAGAATGCCTTCGGCTCTTGCTTGTTCTTGAAAGAACAAAATATCGTCAATAAAGACAATATAGACGAATTTGTCCCAGATAAGGTTTGCAGCATTCTTAAGTAAAACCTCGGTTCATGAGTCCCATAAACACAGCATGGTTTGGTTAATTAAACCAAACGCATGACTTGGAAATTCGTAATACATATCGAGTCTGAAGGCAGTCTTCGAGATTATTCCTCTCGACCACCTCAATTGGTTATAAGCCATACCTTAGGGTCTGATCTTCAGTAGACACTCGACCCTTGAAGTTGGTTCTAATAAGTCATCAATTCATGTAGCAGATAAACGGTTTCTTCTAACCGTTAGTTTGTTTAGTTCCGATAATCTATGCACATACCGTAACGATCCCTCTTTCTCTTGACGAATAGAAACTGGAGCTCCAAAGTGACGAACTAGCTTATAAAGCCCTTTGATCGAAGCTCTTGTAGTTGATACCGCCAATTCTTTCATTTCTGATGGGGGCCAATTGATAAGGTCCCTGCTACAGGTGCAGCACCGCGGACAAGATCGATGTGAAATTCCACTTGTCTGGTATGTGGAAGACCTGGCAAGTCCTCGGGAAAATACTCGAGGAAAATTTTTGACGATCGGTACATCTTGCATTGCTTTCTTTCTCGACTTGTTCTCCTCAGCCTCCTTGACGGTAATAGTTCCAAAATAGGTGACATCCTTGAAGCATATACTTCTAGGCCTTGGTGCAACGAATGATTTTAATCGAGCCTAGCCTTATTTCTCTACTCCGTCTCCCATGAAAAATTAAGATTTCGCTCCCAAAGGGAATACGAACGATCTTCTTAGCACAATCAATAACGGCTTGGTATTTCGTCAACCAGTCCATGCCAATTATGACGTCATAAGTACCCATTTCTACAGGCATTAGGTCGACGTGAAACGGATGGTTCAGAAAATTTAACGTGCAACCCAGTAATACCGTATTTCGCCAATAATACTCTGGCAGTTTTTGTCTGTTTTTGGTCATTTAAGCTCATTTTTAGAGGTAAAAGATATGTGTAATTAAGCACATATCAGTAGACACGAAACTTCTATCTGCACCTGTATCAAATAAAATGGAAGCACAACGGTTGTTTAGGAGAAACGTACCCGTCACAACATTGTTGTCTGGGTTTTGCCCTGCAACATAAGCCCTGGCTACACCGCTACCATTTCCCTGATTCTTGTTCTTCCACTGGGGGCAGTTGTTCCTGAAGTGGCCTGGAGCCCCACACTCAAAGCAAACGATGGCATTGGTATTTGCCCCTTGGGCTCTTTGGTTGTTGTTGTTACGGTTGTTGTTGTTATTGTTGTTGCGGTTGTTGTTGTTATTGTTATTGCGGTTGTTGTTGTTTGCAGTCGCAGGCCGGCTCCTACAGTCCTTGGCCAGGTGGCCAGGCTTCTTGCAGTTAGTGCATGATGGTGTACAAGGACCGTAATGGTTGAAGTTACACTTGGGACATCGCGGTTTAGCCCCCTCATACGGTCTCCTGTCACCGTTCCCGGCAGCATAGGCCCTGCCTGTGTTCTGCCTTTTGTTTGGTTGTTGGGTTTGGTTATTTCGAGGAGTGTCTTCAATCTTCCTCTTGTTTTCTGCCTGTCTCTCAGCTAAAGTGTTATTTCTCCTATCCATCAATTCAGTTGCCATCTCAATAGCCTCCTGCATGGTCTTTGGCTTCGATGCCACAACACTTGAATAAATCGAGTCGGGCATCCCACCGACATATCTTTCAATTTTGTCAGTCTCTTCAGGGAACATCCTGTCACTCAGCAATGCTAGCTCCTGAAATCGTTGGTTGTAGGCTACCACATCGGTGCCTTGTACTTTTAGGTTCCACAACTCTACCTCAATCTTCTTGATTTCATTCCTCGGACAATATTTAGTTGTCATCTTCTTCTTCAAGTCAGACCACGTCATTGCATATGCCACCTCATTAGTCACTGTCCTAGCATGTGAGTTCCACCATGTTAGAGCAGTTCCCATAAGAGTACAAGTGGCAAACTTCACTTGATTCTCCACAGTGCAGTTACTTATGCGAAACACGGTTTCCATCCTCTCAAACCACTGGGTCAAGTTGACCGCTCCTTCTGTACCCCTGAAGAATAAGGGTTGACATTTCATGAAGTCTTGATATGTGCACTCCCGAACAGTGCGTTCATTCCTTCTCACCCCTGTTCATAGCACGTGCTGCCAACACAGCAGTGACACCCTCGTCGATCATGGCCTGAAGTTGGGCACCGGTGACCGAAGTGGTGGTAGTAGGGTCTGTGACTGGTGGGGGAGTTGTGGTGACTGGTGGGGGAGTCGCGGTGACTGGCCTTGCCCTCGTGGTTCTTGTGGGCCTTCCTCTTGGTGCCATTTTCTTAAATCACAAGAAAACATAACACCCGTTAGATTTCAAAAATCTTAACCATAACCCGATGTATACATAATGAATAAAACGAGATCACAACACATGGTGAAATACACAACAGTATTGAAATTAACAAATCGACATTCATTCACAATAAATTCGATTTCATATAAAACATAATCCATCCTTTCCATATATAACTTGGGAAAATAATACATGATTGGTTTAAATACAAACGATCACAACACTTAGGTTACAAGACAAAATAACCTAAAGCCATACTAGCCGAGATATACTCGTAATACTTAGTAGGCTGTACAAAGTAGCCGATACATGAACAAAAAGATCTAAACAGAGTAGCTAGACAAAACAAAAGATCTATACAGTCTGCTAGCTGGGAATAACCCATAATACTTAACAGACTGTACAGTAGCTACAGTCATAACCCAGTCTAAGAACTGCTACTGGCCTCCTCTGGTAGCTCTGGCTCTGCAGGATCCTTAGCAGGTCCCTGCTGTCTCTGAAGCTCGATCATCTGAGTCTTGAGGCTCTTCACTATCTTTAGTGCCTCCACTAACTGTCTCTGTCTCCGATGGTCTGCTTTCAGCAGATCTGAAATCACCGTCTGTCTCCTACGGTCTGCTGCCTGCAACTCAGTGATCTCGGACTGCTGAGCCATGACCGTAGTCCGAAGTGATATGCCCTCGGAACGTACCTGATCGCAAGCATCCATCGACTGTGCCCAAGCGGCACGAGATACTCTGGCCTCCTCCTCCATCAGAAGGGCAGTGCGTCTATGGAATGGCCTATCCCTGTACAACATGTTGACTCGGGCTCTAAGTAGAGCTCGGTCATGTCGTGCATCATCCAGCTGAGAATATATGATCTCATCCTCCTGGTCAACAGTAGTAGCCAACTCAGTAACTCTCTGATTGACCCCCTCTAGGGTGGTCGGTGCAATCTCCTGGATGGCTCCTACAAGGTCATCCCATGTATCCGTAATACCATAGCCTAACTCTCTAGACGTCTGGCGTCCTGGAGCGGCATCTAACATATCAGCAAATCCATAAAGGTCTGCCCTAGCTGTGGTAGGTCCAACCTGCCTAGCAGCACCAGCTGCCGAACTCTCCCCGGCCTCGTATCCAGGACCAGGAGTAGTACGACATGGCCTCTTACGAACAGGAGATGGTAGTGCATCTCTCTGTCTAATCCCAGCAGCTCGGGATCTCAGAGATCCCTCAACATATGTAGGGCTATTGGGTGGTGGTGATGGTATAGGTAATGGCGGAGAGGGTATCTGAGGAAGTGGTGATGAGTATGGAGAGAGAGGTGATGGTGGTGGAGTAGGTAAGGCTAACAATCTCTCAGCAACTTCCTCGGAGAGGAACGGTGCCGGCGCCTGGGGTCGGATGGACATCCTAGCCGTGACGCGATAAGCAAGGTATGGGTCCTGGTCAGCTGAATAAGCAACAGCTGCAGGGTCGACAGGAGCTAAGTGCTCCTCCTCTGCATCATCATCATCATCATCGTCATCGTCAGACGGCTCCTCATCATCCCTGTCGTCTCCTCTGTCAGCAGGATAGTCGGCTAGATCTTCCTCAGGATCCTCCTCGTCATCCTCCTCCGGATCCTCTTCAAGATCGGACTCAAGAATGTATCCCGGTGACTCAGTAGTAGGTGAGGCAGCAATAGGCAATGGCTGCTCCTCAGCCGGTAGGACATCGTCCTCTGGTAAGAACTTCGGGTAAACAGGCTCCGGAACAAATGGTACATAGATAGGTGAAGGTGGTGCCTGCTCTGGCTCCTCAGGGCCAGGCACGTAACGGAGGACGGTTGGATCCTAAAAAAATAGGTCCTTCGGCTCATGGTATCCAATGTCAGATAGGTCCCTCATAAGGGTTGGATATCTAGTATACGTAACTGTAGAATCTTCCGAATCCGACATGCTCGAAACTAAAAAATCAAAAGTGACTTATATAAGTATATTAATATAAGACTATTATCCTTATATACGTAATATATTATAAACACGTATATCAATTATGCATGTATATAGCCTAACCGACTAATGCAACAATTTGTATATGAATACCCCGTAAAAACCCTTTTGTATGTATGCAATGTTTGAAAATGGTTATAGTCCAGCAAAAACATTTTGACCTGGTTCTCTATAACCTTGGCTCTTGATACCAATCTGTAACACCCCCAAAATGGGTCGCAGCGGAATAAGGATCCGGGGCGTGTTACTTCTCAGAACAATACACAAGATAACTAAGGAACACCAAAAGTCCATTTAAAACTGATACATGGATTTATTAAAGTATGTGTTACAAAAGCCCGAGCTTACTTGTTTACTTGTAATTATTACAAAAGATTTTCAGCCCCTTATATAAAATCCCAAAATGTTTCAAGTATATATTGTAATGAACACGATATCCCAAAATGTTTCAAGTAGATATTATAATGAACACAATATCCAAAAATGTTTCAAGTAGATATTATAATGAGCACAATATCCCAATTAGTTTCAAGTATGTAAGAGAAATGATTACGATTACTCTAAGTTCATGGAAACTGCGACGTAGACTTGTAAGTATGCCACTTTATTCAAGGCACGGTAAATGTTCATTAGTATATAGTTGTTGGTCATGTAGACACCAATCCATTCATATCCGACATGGTATAACGTTCGTTAGTTCGATCTCGAACTAGTGAGAGCTAATCACCCGAACGGGGGTTGTCAATCCCCAATAGATCTATTTTATAACATTCGCGCTCACCCTCCAAGTGATTTACAGTTCATGAAACCTAAGCTAATCCGTAATTATTCGAGTAAAAGTCAAGTATGTGTTTACGTCCAAAAAGTAAACCAAGTATTGTATCTCATCGCATGACAAGTAAAGAAGTGCATAAATCAATTTGTAATCAACCAAGTAAATGTATTTATAATCAAGCATGTTCTCACCCCAAAACTTATAAAACAAATCATGTAAAACGTGGGGTTATGAACTCACCTCGAGTGAGCTAATATCAAGTATATCACGCAAAATGCGTCCGATAATCGCCGAATGCAACCTAATCCAATATAGGTCGTATGAGTACTCGAGTATGTTGTCTAACAACTACCATATATAATCCTATTTAGTTATCATCATACTATCGTTCGGGCTATCATAATTAAGAGGTCATGACATGACGTACGAGGAGCTAGGATACTTTAAATCGTAAATCCAACAACTCGTCAATACGCCATCCGAAGAGGCCTCATTATGAAATTCCCTAGTAATATAGCACTTTGATAACTAATAACACATATATATCTATATAGCTATATCACCATCTAATCGTTTTAGCGAAATCATATTTATAAGGTAAAAACGTTTATAATTACGCCTTTTAGCAAAAATGACATAACTTCGTCGTTTTTAGTCCGTTTCTCGCGTTTCTTATGCCCACGCTTTCGTAGTAAGACGAGTGATCATAAAATCACATTTTTAGGTTTTCATGATTCTGATGTGAATAGTGATTTTACTGTTCATAACAGCTATAAAATCGTTTTTATACTTTTAATTAACGTAAAACCCGTTTTAGTCGTATCTTATTCGTTATAGCTCCGTTTTTAGCGATTCTTTCGAGCACGATCTCGAAATTAAAAGTTTTATCATATTATTTATGTTTTACAAAGTATAAGTTTCTGCCATGAATAGTAACTTTTATAAAAATAGTTTTATAAAAGTATTAACTATCGTAAACTTGTAAATAGCGTATCTTCTTCGTTATTAATCGGTTTTTCGAGTTCTTTATGACCCCTCGATCCTTGTGACATGTAGTATTTTATAAAAGTATAAAATACATATGTAATTTTTCGAATACAAACAGCCCCCTAAGATAAATTTCTCAAAAAGTGTTTAAAACTTGTTTTTAGAACTTTTTAGCTTTACCACTTTGTTACAAATCCATTAGAACCCTTAATATCTTATGTCTTACATATATTAGGTCCATTAGGTCATGTTTTGTCCAAGAGTTCAAGATAACAAGTGTTCTAATCTCACTTTTAATCAAAACCCATTAAAGAAACCCTAAATGGTGATTTAGCTAAATAAAACATATGAACACATAAAATCATAAGTATG
The DNA here is from genome assembly GCA_026074375.1 of Tanacetum coccineum. Lineage (NCBI taxonomy): Eukaryota > Viridiplantae > Streptophyta > Magnoliopsida > Asterales > Asteraceae > Tanacetum > Tanacetum coccineum. Next base: position 109,189 of record BQNB010003030.1, read on the forward strand.
AATACATAAAGAGTCTTAGATAACCTTAATGATATGTAGTATGATGACCAACACAATCCAAACCCTTGTTTGGATCACAAATCCAAGCTTGCAAGTATGAAAACCCTAGATTAGGTTTGAAACCCTAATCTTCCATTCTTTGCTTCAACACTTGTAAATGGTTAACCAATGCTTGCAAACACCTTAGAAGGTCTTAGGAATGATGTGTGTATGTTTGTATAATTGGTAGAAAAATTTGTATGGATTGTGTAAAGGGGTGTTTTTGAGCCGTGGCCTATCAAGAGTAAAATGGGAGAGATTGTTTTGATTTACACCTTAGGAATGTGTTATGTGTGTTTATCTTGCTAGTTAAGTCCTTATATAGGAGCTAACCATGGTTAAGGATCCCTAGTTAAGTCTAACTAGGGTAAGGTTAAGGAAATATCTAAAAGATATTTTAGATAAATATCTAATAAATATCTAATAAATATCTAGGGTTTTAAAAATGTGTATAAGTGATTTCCGGGTATGCTTAAACGTATTTAATTGCGAAACGTAAACGTCTTACGCAACCAATAAAATAAAATATAAAAAGTTAATTATTACTTTCATAAAAATAATATATTGCTTGCTTGACGAAAACTTTAATTCGTTTGGTGTCCGATTACGCTAAACGATAATTTTTTTAACTTACGCGATTTAACTTAACTATTAGATTTTGTTTGAGGGCTTATTTGTGCTGTGAGCTTCAAAGAGAGGGAAAGAGAAATTTTGTTGATTTGGTTAAGTATGTAAGAAAGGAAGGGTGCATGCATGGGTATTTTATAGTTATAAATATCTTGCTAACTAACCTGGTTACTTTATAATCCCAAGTTTAGTTAAAACAAGTCAAGTGGTAAGGGATGGTAAGAGTTACATTTATGAAATATCTATATAATATCTAGATATTATTTACAACTTGTAAACTTTGAAAAGTCTTGGTCCCATCTTAAAAATTCGGCATATATATGTATATAAGATGTAATATTTGATTATTTTGAGTATTGGGTATAATCGTGGGTATTTGTTTAGGCGTAGTTAGGTTTTAGAACTTCCGGGTATGCCTAAACGTATTTTATTATGAAACGTAAGCATTTTACGTAGCCGATAAAAATAAGATGAACAAAGTCATTAATTATCCTCATAATAATCATATAACACTTGCTTGATGCAAACATTTAATCGTTTAATGCCCGTTTACATTGTATGATCATTTTCAGTTTACGCGATTTAACTTAACGTTTACGGTTTAAGAGCAAACGCGTAAAACCCTAAAAATAAATTATGAATTACATAATGTCATACAATGACCTAAAATACGAGGTGTTATAAAGAAGTCCTGCCTAAACCTTGCGAATGATACAAACACAAACATAGTAAAACAATCATTGCACGATTAATAGACAAGCCTTGCATTTAAATTGGATTAATTATGGTTAACACAGTTTCCTTAAAATAGACTAGACCACACTTCTACCTTTTTTTATTTACCTTGCGTGTGTTAGAGTTAAGAGAATTAGTTAAGTTACCACAAAAACCCATGCCAGTCTCTCAGGCTGAAAACCCCCCTTAGACCGTTAAATTAGGAGTAGGACAGACATAGGATTAGCTTAGATTAGAACTAACGTAGAATAACTAAAATACTAGTAGAACTAGGAATTAAAGTTTTCACTCTTAGTGTTTGACACCCTACTTACCAACGAAGCTATAACTGATCGAGTACACTGCCCGTTAAGGTGTTGTTTTAGGTAAAGTCGGCAAAATATAAATAGTAAAACTTGATACATAAATTTCCTACACACAACGACACATCAAGTTTTTGGCGCCGTTGTCGGGGAGTGAAATTGCTTGATTCTTATTTTTATTAGTATTTTCGGTTTAGCTTAGCTTAGATTAGGCTGCATTGTATATTATTGCATCTATAGTTTGTTTTTCTATTTGAATTTAATTTAGTTTTTGTTAGTGTACTTCTTTTCTGTATAGTCATGTTACCACAGGTAACAGATAATTTAGGTACTACTATGGAAGAGTATGTTTAGTTTGAGACTGAAAGAGCTCTTAAGGACAGTAAGGTTTATAACTGGGAAACTGCTAAGTATGTGATGGTAAATTGGTGTCTTGACGAAATAGACATCGACATCTTAAGATTTTTTGAGCCAAACTTCCCAGCTATAGTTTATAATGACACTTTGAAATTGAAACCCGACCCGTCCTCTAATCAGATGTTTAACCATGGAATTTTCCTAGAAAATGAAACATCATCCCACAAATCAATTTTCATAAACGAATAATCCCCAAGCGGGGAAAGAAGTTTAAAAAGATTTTCTAAAAAAAGAAAATTTTAAAACCATCCTAAACATTAGTTTTTGGAAGATTATTTTCTTGTGATATACCTTCCTCCTTAAAATCTTAGATTTGAAAAGAGGGATGATTATTTCGAGATAGGCATGGAAATTTTTTCATAGAACACCTCCTTTAAGGCCTATGGGAATGGAACATGCGAATTTCGGAAAGTTGGTGAGGAGCCAACCCTTAAAACCTTCATAGTGAAAGATTTTACAATGAGGTTACTTATTAGACCCACTTCTCGATACCAGTATAATGACGGGATCTCCCTATGCCTTTTCAAAAATTTATATATCAAGGTTGGGATTCCGTTCGACCCTAAATTGTTTTATAAGGAAAAAGTTCACGAAATAGCATCTGAAAAAAGATACGGCGTATCGATATACTTGATACGGCGTATCATTCTAGGGGTACCAATACAGTGTATCTAATAATAGATACGGTGTATTGATAGTAACCCAATTTATACCTATTACATACTGTATGCATGAGTTCTATACCTATTTTAAAAGGGTAAAATTTGAAACAATTTGTCAACTTCTATGAATGTCTCTACTTATTCTTCTGACTTAATCTTTCCCTAACTTAGGAATAAGGTATGTTTTCTTCTCTTAAAAGATTTACTTGATTCAAGCTTATTAAGGTATAGGTTTTGGGGACTTAGATTTCCATTATGATTGTCTAAATCTTATCAAGTCACTAACTTTATTGCCTTACAACAAACCATTCTGCTTAATAAACTAAACCCATCATCAAATTTATAAATGGTTTTGTTAAAATTAGGTAATATGGTGTATTTTCGTCCAACTTCTATCAGTCATAGTCTATACAGCATATCTTAAATCATTGGATACAGCATATCCTGTTTTAATTAAACCATACGGTGTATCAGGTTATTCAGATACAGCGTATTGGATGACTGTCACAGTAAGAGAACTCTGTTTTGATTCAAATATTGTTGAGGAATCTTTTCCCTAATTGGACTTTTACTACTAACGTTATTGTCATGTTCACTTAGTTTAAGATAAAATAGACAACCAAGAAAAGAGCAGAGAGTCGAGGCATGGGGAAAAGGATTTTGAATGGTTTAATGAAGATATGCCAATTGGAAAGGAATTTGATGAGTTTTGTGAACGATGGTGGGGTACGAATAGAAAAGATGCAGAGACAAAAGAAGAAAATTGGAATGGGTATTCACCTCATGAGGAATGAAAAAACATGCAACTTGAGAAAGAGAGTCCAAACCAACGAGCAAAAGAATTGTATTGGGAAATATGAGTTGATGATCGATGAAAACGACTCGGAACACATGTTTGACTATTTGATCAACAAAGAAGACGCGCCCTTTATGAAAGATGGCAAAGAAGGAGGTGAAGAGAAGAAATTCGAGATGATTGGAACCCCAAGTGAGAGAACGTAGAAGCTTGATAAGGAATTCGATGATTGGGCAAAAGAAAAAGGATTTGTTAACACTATTATGCGTGAGAGTGTTATGTTAGCTAAAAAGTAAAAGATGTTTAGAAAAAGTCTAACTTAAAGACTAATTGAAAGAAACGTGCTCACCGGGAGACAACCCGGGTTTATTTTACTGTTTTATCGAGTCTGTCTTCCCATGTATGTATACGGCGTATCCGCCCCATACCATTTGGCTTATCGCATACCTAGACGTTATCAGTCTTTATTTTGTATGCATTTTTTAAAAACATTATTGTCAGTTCAGTCTATACAACGTATTCATTAAACGAATATGACGTATTACTCGACTGACCCATACTTAGGATTTTTGTCCAGCTTTCAATACGGCGTATTATGGTTTACTAGATACGACGTATCGAATTCCAGAAGAGTTTAGGATTTATTATTTTTTGACTCTAACCAATACACCGAGATAGAATTGCACTTTGTTTTCTTATATCTTATACAAGACCTTGTTGGACAAATAATGTATGTGGTAGGATGATTATTTTCTAAAATTACTGTGTGCATGCTGTTCGTCCTAGGATTCAGATGATTTTGCACACACGATCGTGCTCATAAACGCAACTTAGAGGATCATACCGAGCAAATCTCAGGGGAGTTTCTCATTCTAATTCTTTTAATTTCCTGTTCTTAATGTTACATTTATACAACGAGGTCATGTTGTATAACTTAAGTGGGGGGATGGGAATTAGAACGTTACTTGTCCTATTTTTCACATTAAAATGCTTAAATTATGCTAAAATTAAAAAAAATCAAGCATACTTTTGTGAAATTACTAGTTACATAACCCGCACACATAACCCTTATTAGATATTGTGAGGATTCAGCCTTATCCATTTCCAAATGTTTACCTAAATTCTACAAAAATATGAGTGTGCTGATGATGTTGTAGACTTTAGAACTTGGCTTGGTATATCTATTCGAGACCACAAAAATGAGTACTATGGATTTAGATAGAGTAGCTTGTTTAAGTTGGTAAATTTCTAGGATTACACCCAAAAAGCCTATATATATGTTGTTTTATTAACTAACTACACCGGTTAGTTAACCCCCATATAAACACCAACTATTTGTTTCGTTACACCTTTACAACTTAGCCTACCCTGTTAGATTAAGTCCATTTATTAGTTGCTAGTTGCTTAAAGTGTAAAGTATATATTTCCTGTGTCTTGTGTCATTTTCTATCTTTAATACGGTTGGGAAGAAATTTGCACATTGCAAATGGGAATGCAAAAAGTAGTCAAAACTCATGTATTTTTACTACCATCACAATTATTGGTACATCCGAAGAATGAAGAATTATCGAATAAATTATCCGGAGTTATTATGATCGTGAAGATGGTGAAATTACACTAAGATTCATAGTATGTATTGTTTAAAAAAATCAAAAAAATCAGAAAATTGTAACAGAAAAGGGGAGGAAAGTCTGAAGATAGTCGGTTCGTTAAAGCCTTAAACCGATGGTATTATACGAAGGATCGATTATTCGTTGATACATATTATAAATCAACGATGTAAAGTTTTGTATAAAGTGGTAGATATCGCCACTTGTCTTATAAAAGTATGTATAGTATGGATGAATGAGAAGTTGACCGTTACGGGAATGCCAACTTAAGGTTGTTGTTTTTGATCAATGATTAAGACATTTGTGTATATATTTGAGTCTTTATCATGATAACGATCAAGAAAGTATCTAGCAACTTGTGCCTTATTTGTTTGGACTTAATCTATTTGTTTTGTAAATTTTTATTTAACAACAATTATTTCCCTTTCTTAATCATAACCCTTAGGTTTTATTCGAATGAGGATGCGAGCAATCACATGTGTCTATTCCGTCATTACGGCCATGTATGTGTGATTTTGTCCGCGTTGTTGGTTTATTAATTTTTGGTGAAAGATTAGAAGATCCATACCCTATATCACTCTACTAGTGCTACTCTTTAGCTTACTCGAGTTAAGGTTTGAATACAGTCATATGTGTCTATCCCATCGTTATGGGTGTGTATGTATGGTCTTTGCCACATTTTTCAGGAATATTGGTATCGGTAGAGATTAGAAAGAGTGATCAAAACCCTTATAAGCCTTATAAAAACCCGATTTACCTTTATAATCTTGTTACTTCTTAGCTCTAGTGGTGGAGATGTGTATCCTTGCCAAGCTTATAATAGAATACTCGTCACAACCAAGCAATTGAGTGATTAGTGTTAGGATTAAAAGTTATCTTAATGCTGTTAGTATTACTGCTATTCTTAATGATGTTAATGCTGCTCAGTCAAAGTTAGTGCTGCTGGTGAATTTTAATGAAAATTATTCTAAGTGTTTAAGACTACTAGAAGAAGTTACTACTGCTAGAGGAAGTTACTACTTCTAGAGGAAGTTACTATTGCTAGAGAAAGTTACTACTGCTAGTGGAAGTTAAGACTGCTCAGAGACTTAGAAGAAAAAAAACTGCTAAGTAGTTATTACTACTAGTACAAAAGTTACTACTGTTAGTATAAAGTTAATGCTGCTGAAGGACTTAATACTGCTAGTGATGAAGTTAGTACTGCTGAATTAGTTAGTACTGCTTATGTAATTTGTATGAGATATTTTGGTAAAAGATATGTATAACTTATTTCTTTAAAAGATTTGATATACTTAGGAAAGTATTATAAGCCGACTAGGAATCCTTGTT